>JAOYSI010007478.1:155-12116 GCA_025775065.1 Hiodon alosoides | reverse complement strand
CCCCCCCCCCCCCCCCCCCCCCCCCCCCCCCCCCCCCCCCCCCCCCCCCCCCCCCCCCCCCCCCCCCCCACCCTGGACGTTTGTTTTCTAGCACACGTTGCTGCTGGGAGAAGGTGCGAGGACCTCTGAGCAGAGACGGACGCAAACGGCAGATGAGAAGTGCCTGAAGTGGGTCGGCCAATGCGTTGTCTAAGCGGATCTTTAAAATAAAAGTTTAATTGTACTGAATGCCATCTCTTTGGGGGGGGGTTGAATTACACGTACTCATGCGAGTATGTTAAATTTCAATGCTCGTAACCAGAGCCTGGTTTCCTAAAATTAAAAACTATTTTTAAAGATGGGAGGTGAAGGGCATGCAGCATTACGATGTAATTGTCAGCTGGGAGTTTGAGTGGCAGGTCATGGACGGATTACACTAAGAGGGAGAATCCTCTTCAGGATCAGTTCGTAGTCCAGTGGTCAGTTCGGGACCCCAAACCAGGAGAAGCTGCAGGGTTGGGACTGCACCCTCCATCCAGAAGCTTTGGAGGACTCGTGCAGGTGCTGATGTACCCCTCTCTGCATGTGTTCTATCCTCCTGAGACCCAGTTTAAAAATCTCAACTTTTTATTTACTTATTGTATGTGCACTATAGTGGACATTTGGAGATACCAACTTAGGTGAAGAAAAGATTTTACAACCCACAACTGATTGAGCAAAAAGCATGTAGGCTTTAACATTCAACTTCTTGATGTTTTACCAACTGAAACGACGCTTTACGTTTGATGGCCGGCCTTGACAGTTTTTCCTGAGTGGTTCCGGTACCACAGGTAACAGTTCTCTTTGGAGATGCAGATGAAAACATTGTCTTTGCAAGTTGGTATATCCCATAGCTGTTATTTCATTGTATTACTCGCTGCATATCAAACTCTCAAACATGATAGTTACACACTTACCTTTAGTTTTTTTCATTAGATATGCTTGTTGAGATGTAAGCCGTGGGTGGGTGCAAAGTTACATGTGTACGCTACAGTGGACAAAAATTAACAGCTTGGTCTCAGGAGGCTATGAGATCCTCTAGCCACATCACACATCCATCTTCACCTCCTGCCGTGTGTCAGGGATTTTATACTATCGAAAACTTCAAGGTAGGAGTCCGTAGTTAATGGGAACCAGTTGTGGGCCAGGGATGCCAGGAGGAGTAATTTCTTGGTGTTTAGCTCCCTTATGCCAAGGCCCCCCAAATAGTATAAGCTTCTGGCTGTCGCCCCCGGTCTTTAAAAACCCATTGATAATACTACGGCAAATGTAAAAAAAAAAAAAAATGTGCTGAGGCCCCCCCCAGGCGGCACCCACTTTGAAAACCAAGGCCTTATGCCATCACAGAAACGTCACGTGACAATTTTATTCTTCAACTGCACTGCGCGTTAACGAATCGAACCCCTTTGTAGACGTTGCAATAACTAAGCTTGACGAAGGTGCGTAACTGTGTTATATAACCTTTGTACCAATACGTTAGAATACGCATACAAAATAATCATGTATTTTAAAAATCTTTTCGAACTGATTGTAGCTACCTGAATGTTGTTTTTGTAAATTCAACGGTTCTATTGACATATCCAGCTAACAGGGTTAATTTGGCATGCGTTTAGGAAGCTTATAATAAATATGTATTTGACATATGTATTTTGACCATGGTAGCGAATTTATTCAACGATGTTCAGATTAATCACCTGTCCACCAGGTCGATGCATGAAGCTAATTTGCCAGTTTGTTTCACAAATCAGCAAACTCACCCTGTGGTGTCTTCCGCGTGGCCGGAATTAAAATAACGACCATTATTTCCGTCTTTAATTCATAAAATTATAATTGGAAATTTTATTTTAAATATAAATTAAAACCTTATTATTTATTATATTCCTGTAAAAAAGATACATTTTGATGTCTGTAAAAAATAATGTAGGCAGTATAACTAGACTACTCGTTTCAGTGTCTGGTTTGACAAAAGCAACGGGCAGATTTCTGATGCTTGCGCTATACTCGGGTCCCATTGACGTTTAAATATAAATATAAATATAAATATATATATTTGCGAGTCACTACACATTCGAAGTGAGTATTAAGCAAATCTGTAATATTTATAAATGTAAAATTACTTTAACCTTGAATGTATTTGTTGTGCTTCAAATTGAAGTAAAACGGTGTCGTAACTATGTGTTTGTTAGCTAGCAGCTAAAGGCCTTAGTAATGGGATATCTATGTAGTATTTCATGGTCGTGTAGGTTGTATTTTTTTATTCGTCTTGTTAACAAGCTAGTTTGCAATATAACTGCGTTGGAGTAATTTGTCTGCTTTGTTGAATATATATATTTGCAGAGAAAGGAAGTTTATTTTTCTTAAGGAATTAAGTTAGACAATTTAACTAGAATGAATTGCTAGCTACGTAACTGTTAAGCTGTATAACGTAGTTGGCTGGTAAGTTGTTCGTTGACCGTTGGTGATCAGAACGGTTGTCGCGAGCTGTGTTGCGTGAACGTATTAAGCTTGCTGCCTTGGCCACCCTCGTTTTCAACGATCAAGATGGCAAAACATGACATGTTTAATCACGATAAAGAAACTGTAACTTTAGTGGCTAATTACGTTATCCGCCGGTGTGGGTTCACCTGATGCATGCCTGTCGGTACCTAGTTGGTTAGATATGGAATGATAACGCGTACTTGGTGTATCCTGTGGATTGGGTGTATATAGTTGTATGTCGACAATGTAGTAGCTTCCATTAATTCCAGCTCTTGCATTTTTGCAGACCAGCTGTAGTAAGCTAGATCCGTTGCGTCCCCTTTTCCTGCTGACTCCGTCTTTGCTAAAATGCTCGTGTCTGTTGTAGATGCCTACTATCAAACTGCAGAGCTCCGATGGAGAGATCTTTGAAGTGGATGTTGAAATTGCAAAACAGTCAGTGACCATCAAGACTATGCTCGAAGGTAAGATGCACTTGAAGATGTGGTAGGGATGTACGTGGCTGTTGCAACACTGTCCTACACAGATGGTTGCAGGGTATGGCCACATTCCTAATTGTTTGACTTTTAAGACTTTTTGCCCCGCCGAGGAGGAAGGTGTTTAGCGATTAGGGATTTACCACTAGTGAAAGCGGTCAGACTTTTTGCACTGACCAACATCCTGTTTTGTCCCAGATTTGGGAATGGATGATGAAGGCGATGACGACCCGGTTCCTTTGCCCAATGTTAATGCAGCCATCCTAAAAAAGGTAAATGGCTCTTGTAGTCATTGGTTTCCTTCTGTAAACTGAGACGTGGCTCCTCAAAAGAAGCTTAAATTGTGCCGTACACATGCTTTATTGCTAAAATTGACTAAATGTTTAAGTAGCAGTTATTGCATAAACTGCACTGAAAAATGTGTAAGTTTTATTTTTTAAAACTGATGGTTTTTCCTTTCCCTGAATTACCAGGATTTGAGCAGTTGTCGTCCAACACTTTAATGAAAATGTCTTGCTGGTTTCATTTTCAATGTGAGCCTTACTCTGGTGTTCCCTGCAGGTGATTCAGTGGTGCACCCACCACAAAGATGACCCCCCTCTCCCTGAAGATGACGAGAATAAAGAGAAAAGGACAGATGACATCCCGGTCTGGGATCAGGAGTTCCTCAAAGTGGACCAAGGAACGCTCTTCGAACTCATTCTGGTGGGCTGTTTTGTAGGAGCTGCATATTTGTATTTGATGAAAGTTCATGGCCCTGTGGTATGGCCTTCCTCCGTTTCAGTTAATGGAGGGTAATGTCGTACGTGCTCACCAGCTGGTCAGTAGTCGAGCGTTCTTGTGCTGTAGCTTCTTCACAGCGTTTACGAGAGGGTTGTCTGAGTTAAAACGTTTGTGGCTTGCTGTGTTTTTCTTGGCTTTCATGTTATTTTAAAACGGTAACTGGTCTTACCGATCATTAGTTTGGGTTTGGCATGATCCGAAGTTGTTTACTTTCTTCTGCCTTAACTTTTTTTTTTTTAGGCTGCAAATTATTTGGACATCAAAGGTTTACTAGATGTTACATGCAAGACTGTAGCTAATATGATCAAAGGAAAAACTCCAGAAGAAATCAGGAAGACCTTCAATATAAAGAACGATTTCACAGAGGAAGAGGAGGCCCAGGTAATGCATGTGACCTTAAATTGTATCCCCCTATTCGCCTTGATGCAAAGACTTCAAGAAACATAGTGTCTCAATGTGTGCTTTCAAATTCTGTCTAGGTACGCAAGGAGAACCAGTGGTGCGAAGAAAAATAAGATCCTGCCAACACTAAAACACTGTAAGGATTGGTTCCAAATACTGGTTGCACTGCACTGTTCATACTTGTTAATATTAAAGTTAGTTAAACTAGAGCAGCAGACCCTTGTAATCGGCTTGATGATTTCCAACGCTTGTATGGTGCAAATAAGTTAAAATCTATTTTTTCAGTTTTTACAGATTTTACAGAAGTGTATGCTCATTTTACATCCGCGTGAAAAGGATTGTTTTTCTTCTGCTTTTGACTTGGTTTTCATCTTTGTTATTCAGAATGGATTTTTGAGAGAATAAGCTAGTAAATGTTGAACTTTATAAAGGCAAACTTCAACAGTTTTGTGTGTGCTGTCCTCTACAAAAATAAACCTAGAACTTTTAAAAGTTGCAACTTAGTGTGTAAGGAGTCCAGGTAGTTTGGTGTGGAGTGAAGCACCTGTCAAACTAACGTCACAGTGGAGGAGATTTTCTTTTCATTTTATTGTAAAAGGCAGGAAACCTTTCATAGTTATTGTATAGGGCTCTTAAAAGATGATTTGGGATTGCCTACCGTGAAAGTCAATAAACAAACGACCGAAGAGAAAAAAAATCCCGTTTTGCCTGTTTTGGGAGCTGTCATTGTCTAGAGTTCATTTGGTGACCTCACTTTACAATTGTCGACTCTCATTGAAACCATCTACCCAAGCCTGAGATGAAATGCTGTTTGATTTATTTAAAGTGTGCTTGCAGGCATCTTCCTTTCTTGTCCCATGGGCCCGGTAAAGAGCACAGACCGTAAAACCGGTCAGAGGCGGCGGTAGGTATAGAAAGCTACTTGGATAGCAGTTGAGGGCCATAACACATGAGCATTGTAAAACTGAGTGTTCTTTTTTTGGGGGGGGGGTAAATTACCGAAACGTTTCACAATTGAGTGTAGATATATAATTTGCTTATATAGCTAATCTAGGGCAGTGATACTCAATCTTGTTCCTTGGGGTCTGTTCCACCGTGCCTTGTCCAAATAGTGCAGTCAGTGTGCCAAGGTGTGATTTTTGGCATGCAAATCAACTGAAATCTTCCAATGTACTTTTTCCCCAGAGAGAAAAGAGACTTAATTAACGTCAAGGTGTACTTTAATAGATCAAACTAACATCTGTATCAGTTTAACAAGCTTCATTTGGTCTTCCACATTGAGATTTGAAAAAAACTTGCTACAAAATATTTTAAATGAACTTTAATTACATCTAACAAATGACTAATGGCAAAATGATTTGAAAGCATACAAAAAACTGCAGGGTGATCCACACAACTTTACAAAAGTACATTTGGCATCTGTTGGCATTCAGCCGTTTTACACCAAGTTTCATCCCAGTATGGAACTATTGTCACAGCGCACTCTAGTGGATACATATTGAACCACACTTCGTGGCCAAGATGGCATCACGTGGTGTATCCATGTTCTGCCACATAGGCAAAATATATAATACGCGAATGGCTGAATAAAGCTGTTTTTCAAATGCATTTTTGGTATTCTAAAGAAGTACATGCACAAACTGTAGACCGTAACACCAACTGACACAAGTTGTCGAGTTCCATTAAAGAGTACATACAGACGTCAGCACACAACCCTGTATTAAATTTTTTCTTTTTTTAAATGAACTATAAAATTGTATTGCTCTTGGAAATAATGAACCAATATAGATTCGAGAGTAGAATTTTTTTTTTTTTTTTTTTTACAAAACAACATACAAAAGTTTTATATATATATATAAGGACTTCAACATTTATAAAAATTCAAGATTTACAAGTATCAAAGTACAGTACCCATTTGGTCCTTTTTTCTCTCCAAATTGCTGAATGTTCAGTTTTACTGAAGCAATGCAGATTTTTTTTTTTTTAGGGAGGCCAGCGCAAAAACATTCCAGCCATAGTCAACGCATCAAGACAGACACACCACGGATTTAACGATTTGCACATCTTGGATTCGGAGGCAGACTTTTAAAACAAAAAGCTTAAAGCAATCTCAACAATAGGCTTACCATTCACATTAATAATTTAAAATGAAAGTGCCAACACACATACCTGGTGTTCCAAAAGCAGATTTACAGCGTTTAGTACACTCTCAGCAGTCTCGGTATTACAGGATTTTTTGACAGCATTTGGTCCTCAAGGGTAGTTGGAAATGAATTTTAAATGGAGTAAAGAACAATTTAGTAGATTCAACATGTGTAACTGCACGCCTCATTCTGGTCCTCCCAGTACATCATCAAGATCTACCCATCGGCCTCTCCTCACTCAAAGGTACAGCTTACTACGTCAACGGTCCAATTTAACCAATATAACCATTTGTATTTATGTTTATAATACTGTTAGCCAGACTTTTATTCAGCCTTTTATCCAAAAATGTAATATTTTTACAGTTCCTTAACTGTCTTCAGTGAGTACATCTTCACTAATGAAGATCTTCAAGGGGTGCACCATCTTTTAAAAAAATAATTGCGAATGGAGTCGTATCAGCCAGTCCGAAACGGATGAATCCATACAGCTTTCCCTTTATAGTTAGAAAGAGAACAACGTTGAGTGCGAGGGTTAACGCGTGTCTAGAGAAAAAAAAATGGGCGGGAGTCTCGTTGTTGACAAACTGCTTGACGGCGCTGGCCTCGCTTCCTTATTGTTTGTGGACAGAGGTGGCTGTCGGTTTCAGGTTCCAGTTTCGCCCGCAAACGAACGAACAAACAAACAAACAAATAAAAACACACAAACGGACAGACAGAAGCAGGTCTGGCGGAATGTGGGACTGCGACAAACATGAGCGGGTGGATAAATGTCACAGCGACGGGGAGTGGTCGCCGAGGTGTTGACGGTGCGACGGGGAGTGGTCGCCGCGGTGTTGGTCGTCGCGGTGTTGGAGGTGCGACGGGGGGTGGTCGCCGCGGTGTTGGCGGTGCGACGGGGGGTGGTCGCCGCGGTGTTGGCGGTGGTGCTGCGATTCGGCTATAACTCTGGCGGAAAGTCTGGTGGGTTTTACGGGCGTGCTGAGCACCAGGGGGAGGCGCTCGCCGGGCGCGGAGGTCAGCCGGGTGGAGACGGGGGAGGCGGGCGGGGGGTTGTGGGGCACAAGGGCGGCATTGCCTGGGGAAGGGGGCGAGTCTATAGCACTCCCGTCAGATGAATGGGGGCTGCCACAGTGTCCTCCTTGAAGGTAGCGAACGCACTTCTTCTTCCTCCTAGGAACAGTCAAGAGAGTTATCTGTGAATAAAGCGTGGATGCAAAGCGTCACCAACATGACCAGTGTTCACCACCATACTTCACATTACATTCAAAGCAAGTGTTAAAGAACCACCAAAGGAACGGCACCAAGCCAGTGACGTCCCAATGACGGAAGGACGTGTGACCAGGAATGGGTCTTAAAATCCATTCAAACGGCAAAGCTTTTCCTCGGGAGGAAACGTCTATTAATGTGAATATGAAAAACCATAGTTAAATGTGAAAATTACAGAAATTTTACATAACAAAGGCTTGACATGTACGGTATTTCGATATTGCAAAAAAAAAATAAAGCTAAAGTTTAAGCTGTCAAAGTGGTCAATTTGAATGCACATATCTCTATATGTTTGGTTTTATTCGTTTTCATGCTGTGCAAATTAAACTTTCCTGGAAACGAAATGAGAAAGAAAAACAAAAAAACGTTATTTTATCAGAGAAAGTGAGGATTTGATGCGTTTCAGTTTCACTTTGGAAAATCAGTTACATGCAAGATCTGCGCAGGGAGTGTCAGGGGTAGCGCTAGGGTGGCGCTAACTGCGGAGGTGCGCCCAGTCTGTCCAACTGCGCTGACTGCGGAGGTGCGCCCAGTCTGTCCAACTGCGCTAACTGCGGAGGTGCGCCCAGTCTGTCCAACTGCGCTAACTGCGGAGGTGCGCCCAGTCTGTCCTACTGCGCTAACTCCGGAGGTGCGCCCAGTCTGTCCAACTGCGCTAACTGCGAAGGTGCGCCCAGTCTGTCCAACTGCGCTAACTGCGGAGGTGCGCCCAGTCTGTCCAACTGCGCTAACTGCGGAGGTGCGCCCAGTCTGTCCAACTGCGCTAACCATGCACATGGTGTCTCGCGGAGCCCTGGAACGTAAAGGACGTAGAAGCAAGGAAGGTTGGCTAGAATGCTGCTGGGGATTGTAGTCCACGTGTGATTTTAAGCAGCCTCACCGACATGCACATGCCTGAGACCCAGGGGGGGTCACTTAACTCTAAAGAAAACTTAAGTTTTCTAGTAGTAGTTTAAATCAGGGTGGAGGGGACGTCCCTGCATGATACGTCGACCTGTTCTTTTCAGTGGGCCTAGGCTTCTTTCTAATAGTCATCGCTGGAACCCTTCCCACATGACAGCCTCTCTTTAAAACGGTCACTGCATAAATCCGTTCAAAAGCAGAGCCAGATAGGCACCTTATCCACTCGGGTAAACACTGGCTACGGTTATATTCTAACCCCCGAACAACGGTTGAAGATAAGCAGAAAATAGCACTATGGTGCAGTTTTTTGGAAGAAGTAATTCAGTAATTTAAATTGTATCTGTGCGCCAAAGGGCGTTTAAAGCTCTCCTTTTCATCCCCTAAACCAGCCGAAGTCCACGCCTTAAGAGCGAACCCTGACCGAGAGATTTCAGAGCAGGCGGCTCAAATCTGGAGTTTGTGTTACACCCTGTAACGTACAGACAACAGCGATACTGGAGTTGACAGCGTAATCCACAGAATGAAACAATAATTCCACCCAGTGGGCGTTACCGCTTCCTTAAAGAGTGAGAGGCAGCAACACCCCACCCCCCCCCCACCCCTAAATAATTGCAGATCTGACCAGCCCTGCCTTCCCCAGCAGATTTCACCACAAGAGGGAGCTGCAAGCTGCAGAGTTAGTGAGAGGTAGGCATGCGGAGCCGGGCGGAGCGGGGCGGAGCGGAGAGGCGGCAGAACCCGAGTGGTACACACCTGCAGGGACCGCACCAGTCCGTTTGTTGGTTCAGGCCGAAGCGGGCCCGGCATTTCTTAGGTGAGCCCGGGTCTGAGCACAAGGCAACATGCGCAAAGAGAGAGAGAGAGAGAGAGAGGCGGGGGCGGGCAGGTGTCACGACCGGACCGGGGGGGAGGTGAGGCATCAACAAGAAAATGTTGGATAAGAAAGTACAAAGAAATATATAAATGAAATAAAACGGTTAGTGCCTGACACAGAGGAGGCGGTAAACCGAGACACTCCTCCCGCAAGTTAGTCACAGCCGAAATGCGTCTCATAGCGCATGACGCGGGTGCCAGGCGGCGGCGGCGGCGGCGCGTCTCTGGGGAGTACCTGAGTTGGAATCCTGCTGCTTCTCCCGTTTCCTCCTCTTCTTCTTACCCTGTTTCACAGAGGAGCAGAAACAGCGGCGTTAGCGTCCCGGCTAGGCCAGCCCGAAGCAGGTAAAACACCGCGGCGTAGGCGCTACGCAGGAACCCCCATCTACGGACACAATCTCATCGTGCAACGGCGCACAGAGCATATTGATGTCATTGTGAACGTCTCTGCGGTCGACGTCACAGGAATGGAAACTCCTCAGTGGTGTGTTGACGGGGTTGAACCAGATGAGAACTCTGGACTTAAGAGTGAAGTGAGAAAGGTTCTCCATGGTAACCAAACTCCCTGCCATAACAAGCAGCAGCCCAGTGGCTTTGCCATGGAGACGGGAGCGGACAGGAGAGATCCAGGAGAGATCTGAGCTCCTCTCCATCTCCTCTCCCCCATGTGTCGGTGTGGTTAGAGCGAAGGTGGAGAGAACCCGACCACAGGGCGACAAAGTGCGTCATGGGTGGGACTGTACTTCCTGTCTACTCGCAGGTCACGTGACTTTGGATACATGACCTAGATTTCTGACACCTCTTACGTGTGGAGACGAACGGCGACGTCACCAGGAAACAACAGTAAAAAGTGTGTACACCTCACCCATTTTGAAATAAACTGAAGAGAGAAAACCATGCAATCTCCCATACAATAAAGTATGACAGATATCCCAACAGGTTACAGAACAAATTTCCCTTCTGGCCCAAATTCTTGTTCCCTTTAACCAAACCAAACGCAGACGCATGATAATTTATCACAACAATGGGTCATATTACTGTTTACCCTGGTCCCTTCATTAGTAATTTAAGAGTTATTTACATTATGTTATGACACCTACGTGAAAAGACAAAATGTTAGTTGTCTCTGTTTACAGCGCAGAGACCCACATCCCTTTTTCCCCTTTGAGTTTTTAATGTTGTGCAGAGAAGCCTAGTGTTGGTTACTCTCTGTTGTCGTGACCACGCCTCCCCAGTTTGGACAGAGGTGGTCATTGGACAGGTTTTGCTGGCAGCTTTGCCCAGTAGAAGCCTTCCCAGAATTCACCTGGACGGGCGCCCTCCCACGTCAGGAGCAGAAGCACGCAAAGCCGCCCTTGCTTGTTAGTAGAGCAAGTCATGTAAAATGTTTGCCCTACCCAATCTGCTTTACGTCTTTCCCCAGCGCCCCCTCTAAGGCCCGCTTCCTGTAAGAGTTCAACAGCAACTTCACAAACCTTCACAGCACACAGGATCGCTCATGCAGTTTCAAAGCGTGCACATCTCGCCCCCCACCACCAGTTGGCGCTGAAGTGAACCGCGACCGTATTTACAGCCGACACACTGTGAAAACAGCAGCCGGGAATTGTGTAATCTCCTTTTCCTAACGCTGCTGGGTCTTAAAACACCGCACCACAGTAATCCTTTACTTATTAGGGAAACGAACACCTGCCCGTGGATTGGCCTTTGAACTGGGGGGAAGGAAGCGGTTGTACGGTCCTGACCCACCGCATGACCCAGACCCACCGCTGCCCCTAATCTGACTGTGCGTTCAAGCAGCATGCATGTATGTATAAGTGGACGTCACAAAGATTCACTCGGGCGTCTACTTTCGCATCTGTTCGACAGGGGCCCAAAACGTAACCCGCTGCCATCGGCAACCAGTGTTGCTTTCTGACACGAACACTGACTGCTGCTGATAACCAAGCGACACAGCGTGTAGGAAAACCAGTTGTGACAAACACGCGCGCGCCCGCGCACACACGGTCACATTGTCACACGCACACGCACATGGTCACACCCGGTCACACACCCCGTCACACACACACACGCACACGCACAGTCACACACAAGGTCACACACCCGAGTGCCGCGATGGAGAGGAATAGCTGACTCACGTAGTTGTCCCGTGCCGACCAGCTGGGGTACAGCTGCATGTGAAGTTGTCGCTCCTTCCGGGCCAGCTCGTAGTACTTGGCCTGTTCCTCCCGGGTCAGGGCATGCCACTGGAGGGAGGCACAGGCATCTCATCATAACTAGCACACTGGAGACTCACCCTCACCCCTGAAAGAGTGGCACACTGGAGACTCACCCTCACCCCTGAAAGAGTGGCCTCTCATCATAACTGGCACACTGGAGACTCACCCTCACCCCTGAAAGAGTGGCACACTGGAGACTCACCCTCACCCCTGAAAGAGTGGCCTCTCATCATAACTGGCACACTGGAGACTCACCCTCACCCCTGAAAGAGTGGCACACTGGAGACTCACCCTCACCCCTGAAAGAGTGGCCTCTCATCATAACTGGCACACTGGAGACTCACCCTCACCCCTGAAAGAGTGGCCTCTCATCATAACTGGCACACTGGAGACTCACCCTCA
>JAOYSI010007477.1:0-12116 GCA_025775065.1 Hiodon alosoides | reverse complement strand
CTCAAATTGCTGAAAAAGTTAATGCTGGTTCTGATAGAAAGGTGTCAGAACACACAGTGCATCGCAGTTTGTTGCGTGTGGGGAGCGTCTTGGTGCCAGATACCATAGCACACCTTCAGACGTCTAGTGGAGTCCATGCCTCGACAGGTCAGGGCTGTTTTGACAGCAAAAGGGAGACCTACACAATATTAGGCAGGTGGTCATAATGTTATGGCTGATCGGTGAATATGTATATGTCCATGTTCACTACACTATAATTATCTGAAATCTTGTATTTGTTCCACCCTGAAATTACACCTGCGAGAAATAACCCTGTCTGAGGAAGAGGTATTGACCCCTTCTCTCTAAAATTCCTTCATTTTATAGTTTCACTTTTTATGTAAAAAACGAGCTAATTATGGGAAGTTTTTTATATATATCCTGTTGTTCAACGCACCATACCTTGGTTGAATTCCGCCAGTCAGAGTGAGTTTTAATCTGAGATGAGAGTCAGGCATACAGTATATCTCTTGACTGGGGAGAGTAGAGTCAACTGTCAAAAATAAATTTGGCTGATCGATGTTCAATCTGTCTATTGTGAAGAGGATGAGTTTAACCCAGCCAAAGATGTCTCAAGCCCTCACCCAGTATAACAAAATCATCTAGATGAATAAATCATAACCTATTCTCTAATCAAAAGTTACAAGTCTTTTCTTAAAGGTTTGTTTTTTGTCTTCAAAGGAGAAAATAAATCTAACAAAATCCATGGAGGCTGTACATACGAAAGCCAGACAATGGAGTGAAAAGGATGTCCCTCCACAACACATTGATTTACTGTCCATCATCTCCTCTACCAAACACCTCCTCCATTTCCAGGTCCCCTCCCTCTTCATCTTTATGTGATGCATGAAAGAGGGATCTTTTTTCATTATTTATTTTTTTTAAACTTAGCACTTAACCTCCTTAAGCCCTAGGATTAGTCTACATAGGGAAAAAATGCCCTTCAAGTATCCAGACATACAAAGAACAGGTGCACAAAGACCATTAATTAACTCCAGAGGATAGAATAGGCGGTTGGCCTATGAGCTGGACGATCTGCTCTGGGGTCAGTTATGAGCCCTGTGCTACAGACATGCTTTCTGGGAAAGTGAGTCCACACTCCGGGGGTCTTGCATCATGCATGACTCTAAAGAGGGGTACCTCACTTCGCCGATGTGACCCATCGAAGGGTCACATTAATGTCCATGAACACGCGCAGCCTTGTACTGTGTAATGTTCTCTTTCGTTTATAAAAATAAAAAGCCAAATAAAGAATCTATAATCAAATGGCAAGGGGCTTCTGCAGAATGTGTCTTATCTTCATGGAGAGGAAAGAAAACTAAAAGATTTTTTTATCTGACTGCCATCATCCAAGAGGCATATCAAAGGTGTTTTTTTTCTGCCTGAGGTCAGCTGGCCGTCTCTGGAAACCATTAGGTTTTTCCATTTCATATTCCAGTGTTATTTTTTTTATGTCTGCAGTGGTGTGAATCTCTGTGAAAAGCATGCCACAAGTATAAAAAAATAAACATGCATTTGCTTTCTCTTTAATCAACAGCCAAATTCTTTTTTTAAAAAGAAGATTACTTTTTAAGAGTTTAAAAGCAATTGCACTCCCCTCAAATTATTACAGGTATCCCAAATGCAATCAACTAATATAGACATAATAAAATAAAACAAACCAAGCAAAACTATGCTCATCCAAGAATTTCCTGTTCTGAGAAGAACTAATTGAATCTAATTTTTGCAAAATTATTATTATTATTTTTCTATAAATTTCCTTTATATTATCAAAAAATCCCCATCAAATAGGTGTCTTTGTACGAATACAGATTTAACAACACCGCCTGCTTTTCTTTCTCCTCATCTATCTCTCATTGTATAACCATTTACTCTCCTGAACCGTTATATAATACTGCACAATGTGTTTTTAATTAGGACAATTAGTGGAAATCTAGCACATGTTGGCGGGGGTAGGAAATGTTGCTGAAGTGCTTTATAGAACGAGGTCCGTGTGCAGTTTCTCTTCAATTAGCTCGAAGCCTCCAGCATGCAGCTTCAAATACGGTTTGGTGCAGATGTAATGTGTAATGCTTGATCAATCCACGTGTTTCGTGGCCAGTTCACTCCGCTTTCTTGAGCTCAGTCAGTGGGGAAAAAAAGAAAAAGCCTGATTGGTCATTCCTCACATTAGTTTCGATGCGCTGTAGAATGTGACTCAAGTAATCACCCTGTACAGCCATCACCCAAGCCATTAAAAGCCACCGAACCTTTTTTTTTTTTTTAAACAGAAATTTAAATTGGATACAATGCTTGAGAGGGTAAAGAGAATTCAGAAGCTGATTCAGAAGCTTCAAATAGAATTGTGAAATAATCCTGCTGAGAAGTTTTTAAATCTCGTTCATTTATTTATGAAAGTTACGGTACATTCACATTACATTACATTAATAATAGGCAAAGCGTGAATACATTTTTTCTTGTGTGCAAAACTACTGATTGCACGTTTCTAATCCTCCCTTCATATGATATTTGGCAAAATTAATCAAGTATATGAATGCATTTTGGAGGCCTATATGTGCTCTGTGAAAAAATAAACAGAAATGTAATTAATCTGAATAAACGAGTCTGCGAGCGCTTGTTTAATTTTTTCTCTTCTCCGTGCATCAGGCAAGCCCTGTGATTAAGGGGGGGAAGACATTGCACTACCGGGCACCGTGACCTTCTGACTGCCGTGTGGAATGGATCCGTTTTGCCATTTTATGGAAGTCACTTCATTGGGCGCACAAGTAAAATCCTGGGGAAAAAGGATGCCTAAGCTGGTGTGAGCTAATGGGTGGGGCGATCCCTCTGGACTGAATGTACTGCCGCCTTCTGTCTCGGGTTGTTTTGCTGAGGTCCAACAGCAGAGCAAGTGTCAAGGAGATTTGTAGAATTCTAGAGGGTTTAAGACGAGTATTCAATTTGCTGATAGGCCTAATAGATTACAGTGGCCCTGATTACGGTAATCACTATTAAAAATGTATAAATAGATAAACAAATAAATAGGAAAGAAATTGCCCTAACTGTTCATTTCATTCATTTCCAGATCTGACCATGGTGTTTTACATAAACCATCAAAGGTTTGGTATTGTCAAGGCTGATGAATTTGCTCTATTGTGATTGCTGCAATCATTTCTGTAATTAGTATTACTAATTAATCAAATTTTTACTAATTGGTTATAAATCATAAAAACAAAGGCAGAATGAGTAGTATGTAGCCACTAACCCGGACCGATTCCCTGCCCCCCGGACCGACTCCCTGCCCCCCGGACCGACTCCCTGCGACTCCCTGTGACTCCCTGTCCCAGGACCATGGCTACACTGACACTCCAGTGGGAACGCGGAGGCCCTATTGGTGATGGCCAGCATACCTGGGGTCAGAGGTCAAGCAGGCCAACTGCAACGCTGCTGGAACGCAGCCCACAGCGGATAGAGGCGTGGCACCTGCCGCTGCCCGTCGCCCCAGAAACGCTCCGGAGCAGGTCATGCCTGTGCTTCCAGGAGATTTAAGGTGTCTCTTTACATCAAGTCAACTTCTCAGTGAGGACCCGTCCCATATCAGGCTCCAGGCCCTCACGGATGGGAAAGATAAGCCTCTCTTTCGTGCTTTTGAAAGTGCTTTTGGGAGGAGAAATGAGTGGGAAACTGTGCACAGTTGCTCTTCCAATCCATCCCATTCCACTCTGATGGATCCGGCCGTAACGAGGCCTATTTTATCTATTTTACTGCAGTTTACAGTTTCATCGCTGAATATCTCAAGAAAAACCTTTCCCAATGTTTGTGCCCAGGAAAAAGTGAGTACAGATATTAATTTGCAGGGCAATCTTTCGAAGACGGTGATTTGGCCAACTGCTAAAAACAAAACCCCTCACCTTGCATCCTGGCACGTCTTGCCTTCAGTGCTCAGCTGGACGTGTTGTCAGTTAATGTCACGGTTCACGGAAAATCAGTCCTCACAGAGTTCCACGCGGGCAAAAACAAACGAGCCGCAGGTGCGCTCCGTCGCTACGGGTGGCCGGAGAGTGACATTGCTAGGCGACACCAATGAGGCGGAATCCAGCACACCTGCTCGCAACGAGGGTGGAGGGGAAATCTCTTTTTTAGCGCGGTGAAGGGGAGGGGGGCAGGTGCGACCGCAGTCATTCTGTGGCCGATAAAACAACCCGAGGATTGTGGTTTTAGGAAAGTCTGTGTATGTGATTCTAACACCATGTGGGCCAATCCAAGATCAGTCCCGATGTTCAATGTAGAAAACCGATGCCCAGTTGTAATATAATAATTATATAATGTACTTTTTTTCCCCAATTTTTATACTGTAATAAAGGTTATGCCTATGCTTGGTGGGTACGGTTGCTCAAAAAAGGACTAGAACATGTATTAACCTCTATGGTTGTTGAAGGTAAAAAAAAAATACATATTCTTCCCGTAGTCCAAAGACTTGCGTGTTCTGTGGATCTCAAATGCTATTTTTTCTAAAGAACTCACTTCTCAAATAACGCAGGTACTGATCTGGGAGTGACTGGAGCAGAACTGATAAGATCTGTTGCACTTCACCGCTGCAACCCCAGGGACACAAACTATGATATTTTTAAAATGTACTCTTCTTTTCCCCATTATCAGTTCGGGTATTTTTATATCTTTGTTCTACAGTGATTAGGGAGGTGCAATGCTGTTCTCAGACCTGTTGGTAAAATTTCCCCACACTGTGTTCTTTGCTTTTTTTACTGGACATTCCACTTACACCTGCTACTGCCAGTGCTCTAAATATGCAACATTGCACTGAATGGCAGAAATAATAGATAACTGGCCAGCACATCTCGGCTGAA
Organism: Hiodon alosoides; assembly: GCA_025775065.1. NCBI lineage: Eukaryota > Metazoa > Chordata > Actinopteri > Hiodontiformes > Hiodontidae > Hiodon > Hiodon alosoides. Next base: position 7,233 of record JAOYSI010007477.1, on the reverse strand, counting down.
TAAGTAAGTAATTCGCAGCAGAAGACCCTGATGCGCGTGTGATATTTGCATGACAAGGACACCCGCTTGTCATATTAGGCCTTGAGGAGAGCACAGATTCAGTGTGAAAACAACCCTCTCCACTGCCCTAAATACGTGTGACGAATTCATCCTTCGTCGGATCAGGAGAAGGTGTCTAAGCACCTTTCTGCATGTTTTAGGGAACGCTGAAGCTTACCGGTATTTTATCAGTGACTTTGACCCACACCAAAGTCAGGCAGGCCATATATAGTAAATGCATAATGCATGACCGCAACTTCAGCTGGAGGAGGTGCGGAAAGTGTCCACAGATTTCCCAATTAGCTTTGTTTGAAATCATTTATTTGAACTCCTCGTTGTGTTTGGTTTGCCGTGGGAGAGTTAACGTCAAGGGACGTTTTCGGGACGTATTGTGTCTGGGAGCTCACTGTGAACAGGAAACGTGTTTTAATGTCATGGGGAGGGTTGCAGTGAAGGGTTTAAGTTTGTTTAGGTCTGCTATGTCTGCCCTACTCGAGTGTAGAAGTGTGGCCATTACCCCAGCATTTTCATCCTGGGGTACACTTTACCTTTTATCAGATTGATACAAATTGTCATGACCAATCAGTGACTGTGATGATATCACATGACCGTTCCTCAGTAGAAGTCCACCATACTTAGTGGCGTTAGGGTTTCCATACCAACATCTCACCTCAGAGCAAACAGAGGACAAAAGCTCCTGAATAGTGAACCGAGTGTAAAATCTATTCCTGGACAGGATTTGTTTGAGGTACCCCTCTTTAGAGTCATGCATGATGCAAGACCCCCCGGAGTGTGGACTCACTTTCCCAACAAATCATGTTTCTAATTTTAATACAAATTTTAATTACTTTCACAGTGATTCGTTTTTGCTAAGCTCCTTGTAACTGCATGGGCTGTGTCTTCCTATTAGTCCGTTTGTTTTCCTCTTCGCATGTCGCTGGTGCTGTGAAAGTCTGTGGTTTGATAACACTTGATAACACTTGATAATCAGGCCTTAGTGATAAACACTGTACCAAATGTTAACGAGCACAAATAGTACCTTCTGATACACTTTGAGTACTGAAACTCTTCTTCCACTTTTATTTTGCCATATTTTAATCATGTCAGAAACAACGTTCGTTTATTAAAGAAAACAAATTCTAAAAGAGACAGGAAGGCATCACGCATGGGGGAAGAGGTACAATCCACAACCAAAATAAAAATACCAATAAACTAATGATAAGCATAAGTACGGTTAAAATAGATTAAGTGAAATATCAGCAGACGGCAGCTATAGATCAAGGGTATAGGAATGACAGTACATGAAGCGACGCGATAAAGCTTGTTACACTAAAAAAATGTTTTACCGTAAACATATCGATGCAAGTTCCTTTACATTTTAAAACAACGCATCGGTGAAAATGAAAGACATATTTTTAATTGAAGTATGAATCAAGTCCAGGAGGGCCCTGAGAAACAACTTGGTAAATTACCATGTCCCAGAATGCTCTCCACATAATAAGCATACTTCACGATGGAATGAATGGCTCTATAATACATTCCAGAACAAGATGAAGCAGTCCTCACTATTGCAAACTTCACAGTTTAAGATATTTAGTGATACAACGGCTAGCACGAAGGGCAATTTCTGATTGGTCGACCGGTGTGCATCCTTTTCGTATCAATGCACGGTTATAAAGTAGTTCCAGCAAAAATGAGTTCTCACAGTTCCAAATCAATCCACACACATTCAAATTCACAATTAATGCTATTCAAGGCAGGTAACGGCTGTCAAGTGAAGAGATCTGTGTGAGCTAAGCTTCTGGGCACCTGGACGACAGGTAAAACTGGAGCTGGTCGCTTGCATCCACTGAAAACAATCCATGGAAGTCTCTTGCGCCAAAAATCGTTTTTCAGCAGCAAACCGTGTTAAAGCAGACGGAATACCCAGGACTACACAGAAGATCTGCCCATTTCAATAAAGGTGTAGTTTAATTCAGACAGATTGTAAGACTAAATTGTTAACCTATACGAGAGCTCACTAATCGGTCAAGAAAGTAAATTATTCCGCTAATGTGTAAAAAATATTTTTAGCGAATAAAAAAGAAAAATCTGTTGTCTTTCTTTAATATGCGCGAGACGGCCACGATCGTGGATTATCACCTATGAATTTTTCACTGAATATATTTAATTAATCTCTAAAAAAGTAAAAATAAATAAATGAACAAAAATTACATCAACCATTTCTTTACAGGGTTACAATGCGTTTTTTTTTTTTTTTTTTTTTGTTGTTTTTTGTTTTGTTTTTTTAACCCAAAATCAAATATGACGCACTTATGAATAACTAATGCGTACTTACAACACCTGCGTGCTCCGTCATTGCACCTTGGAGTGTTATTTGAGAGGTGAGAAAAGTAAATGGGTTACAGAGAAGCATATCCCATTCACACATGTGGAAACTTTTTCTTCACCTACAGTTTACCAACACATATAGTCACTGCAAGCCTGTCGAGGAAGTTTGATAAACACACGCCAATCATTGAAACAAACCAATCATGCTTCACATATAGTTAAATGCTTACCAGTGTTAATAAAAGCAATCAATCAAATCACTTTGGTCTTTAAATGCTACTGCTCCTGGGTATGCTGCCAACAATAGCCTGTCAAAAAGAGCGATCAAGGCCATTGTCTCACACAGAAGAGTTCTGGGGGATGGCCCTCTTCAACAGGAACTCCACTGTAATCCAAATTAGACAGCTAAAATCACGCATAAATCATCTCAATCAATTACCTTAGAAGGTACTATCATTTGTTTGTTCAGTGTCATGTTAAAATCCCAGCTATTTTTGATTTCATTAATTTCATTGAATACATAAGGTAAGGTTTAAGTTATCGTCAGTCCACTGTCGTGACGAGTGTTCAGTGCATCAGTTCCTTAGTTACACTTAGTTACACCGAGGCCCGTGTAGTACCAAACCTCTTGCCCCACGTCGGTTTAGATGTTGCACAGCATTCCAAGGCACAAATTCCTCCTCTTCCCCAATACTTTTACTCCAGTTTTATAGAATATGTGCCAAATTCTGACCTTTTTTTAAGCCACAAACACAGATCTATATTATATACCCCAAGGGTCATTATGTTCTGCTGAAAGGGTGGCATAGTCTTTAACAACATATTATGTGTATATGCTCCTAAAAATGGTGTGTTCCTAATCATGTTGCTCTGGTGTTGTATAAAACGCAAAATAAATATATATATAAGTAAAACAAATTCAGTATCGCTCTCATCTCAACTTGCTTTATCGCCACACATGGACCGCGACACCGGCCAGACATCCAGAACCAGGGCATCTCCAGTCTAGTCCACGGATCCTGTTTCTCGGGCTGCTTTTAGAGGGGCACCTCCGCATTGTTAAAACCGTACAGAACGAAGCAACACAGCAGGTGGGTTATGTAACCGTTGCCCAGGACGGGCGGTAAAAATCAGGGCGCATTAGGAGATTAGGAAAGCCTGTTTGCGTGGCAGACTGCAATGGGAAACAATCGTATAAAAAAAAAAAAAAATCAGCATGCGAAATGATCGTGAAAGTCGAGGTAAGCGGGGGATAAATCCAGCCTGTGAAGGAATTGGGGCAGATGAGCTAATTGTGTCTTTGACGCGCGTTGTTACAGAGGAGGCTGGCAAGCTCCCCACTGTGGGAAAATGGGTTGCCCTTTCTTCTGTAAATTAATGATGGTTAACATTTAATCTCCACTCCAAACAATACTGTCATGTCTAACTTAGGGACACTGGGGAGATTTCACAAACTGACTGACATTTGTTAGGTTGTGAAATCCTCCCTGTGGTGCCTCATGTCTACAGGACTCAGTTAGAATTCTGTAAAAAGCCCAGCATAACTGAAACTTACAAAAAAACACAGCACTCTCTTTGCCTATCAGTGTATTTGTTTTTGACACCATGTTCAAATCAAACTACCAAACATAGCCAATTGTTCCAACTTGCGGTGTTAGAAGACATCTTGTTAAAGACAGGTGTTTTAAAATCTTTCCTGATACTTCCTGGTGCTTTAGTACAGATTTTATATTGCTTACCCTCTCCCCTGCCTTTGTTGACAGTAAAAGGTTTTTTTTTTCCTGGTAAAGGGATGAGAACTGGCATACATCTTTAACTCCAGTGAGAAATAAAATTGCAGTGTATGTAAAACATTTGGCCTTCAGGACTGATTGATTTGTAAAACTGTTTATCTAGGGGAAATGTAATCCTTTAAAGCTTTATATGTGCAAGAAATAGACTGAAAGCCACAATCAAATCCTTAAAGAAGTAGATATGTCAGATAATCAGACACACACAAAGGGTGAGGCCTAGGTAACTTAAAGCTTGGAAATACCACCGACTCACAGTAAAATATCGTCTTACTGACAGCTCCTCAGTAATGTGCAATAAATGGGACGTGCAATAACAGAACCAAGAAATAAAAAAAAAGTAAAAACATCTGATCTAAACGCATGTCACAAACCGTTACGCTGAAATGAACCAGAGAAGGAAGGCATTTGCAGGGGGGGTGAGGGGCACGTGGGTGTGGTGCTACACGTGTTTCAGGCTCCGTATTTACCGAGAGATGGTAGCTGCATTTTACTGGCCGTCCGAAAAGAAGGGGGAAGCAAAACCAGCTTTTCTCCTTTCCTTAGAATTCCACGCGTCTGTTCCACTCCCCTTCATTGGTCTTTGGCGGCGGAGGTTAGGTGAAGTCCTTGGACACGGCCTCGATGAAGTTGGGCGCGGACATGAGGATGGTGAAGGTGCAGATGATGGAGAAGAGCGAGAAGGCCACCAGGCAGAGTCTGTCCACCACCGCCGCCGCGAACTTCCACTCGCTGCCGATGACCTCGCCCTCGTCCTGGTCCCGGAAGCGCCGGGCGATGTACTGCACCTCCTCCAGGATCCTGGCGATCTCCGGGACGTGATCAGACAGGGTCCGGGGCACCTCCTGGTCCTCGGAGGGGGAGCAGGTGACCCGCCCGCACGTCAGGCCCGAATCGCTGCTCGCCGGGCAGCAGGGAGCGTCCACGGAGTGATAGCTGAAGTAGATGTTCATGTTGCCGTTGCTGCTGCTGGCCGGTTGCCCGGGGACGGCGCTCATCTCCATGCTGCTGGTGCTGGTGCGGTGCCGCCCAGAGGGCCCGTATTTGTAGCCCACCAGCTTGCGGTCCTCGCCCGGCTGCTTCATGCGCAGGAACCAGGCGCACCAGTTCAGCAGGACCACCCGCACCTGGGGCCAGGAAGTAATCACAGGTGAGGGGCAGAGACCGCCTTATGGAACATATACGGGAGACGGAAGATCTGTTTCTCGCTTGTCTTAGCAGGTAGCTATGGACCGTGCCGATGTCCAATAGTACATTGCTGTCAAACGTCATTACAGCTATCAATACAAAACAATAACAAAAATACAACCATTCTATAAACTCCAAATAAGCTTTTAGAAGAAGTTAGTTTCCTGTAATGTGACGAAGGTTTTGTCAATAACTCTTTTGTTGTTTTAGCATTAGCTTGAGCTACGAGTGTATTCTATCTGTGAACTTTTTAATAACGATTAATTATTTATGTTCCTTTTTGTACCCTGTTACCGTGTGGGGTTAGGGTGCGCATGGGGTTAATTTCCCTGCAGGAAAAAATAAAAAAATTAAATTGGAGGGCTCAGACACTCATACTTGGTTGGGATTGTGTCGTTATATTTTATAAAACAGATAATATAACACATGTGATGTATAGTCATCATCAGGGATCTGCCTGATTCATTGTCCACTTTATATTTCACATCTGTAGCTAATTACATTCAGCGTTTTCTCCACTGTCTTGCTTCACACATCAGTACAGCGATGTGATAGTATGTGCCGTTAGCAGTCAAGAACATTACAGTTATTTCTTCATAACAATTGGTTAGCATTCAGGTATTTTATGTCCAGGTTAGGCTGGGTTGGTCACAATTGGTCACATGTGTGTGAAATATACCGTTTTGAAATGAACAACTTCCCCTCTCAGATTCTACATGCCCCTAGGTTTTGTGCTTGCTCTACCCGAAATGATTTCCAGACCCAGGAGCACAGCCTAATACGCCCAGACACCACTATCTCCTCCTGTCATCCTATTCCTTTCCCCGGGTATACCCTGTCATAACACACCAGTCAAACAGGACCAGTGCTTGTATTCAAGATGACTTCCCTAAGAACTCACCGGGCGTCAGGGAGATGTGCAGCGGAGTGTAATGTATGTGAATAAGGAGTCATTAAATCTGTGTCTTTCTTTGGGTTTATGTGTCAGAGGGATGGAAATGGGTCAGGAGGGTGGGTTTCCTGCTTACTATTCTATCCATGTGAGAGCAGCCTGTGAAATGACTCAAGATCTCATTTTTCCTCAGCTATCTCTGTAGATGAGGATCATATATTTACATATCGAATTAGTTTCAATTAAAATAATATTATACAATACAGTATGAACAATATACTATGTTGATGATATTGCTACGCTAGTAAACTATATTAACATAATATCTGAACCTAATTAGTAATGTATTACCATAAAAGGCAATCATCCATACACTGAACAAATGCATTGAATGATTGTTTGAACAGAACATTTCCAGCCATTAGTGGCTGCAAATTCAATATCTGTAATGGAACGTTTTCGATGCTGTACTTTACAGCATGGGGTTTTCCTTTTTAAAAGTGCTTTATTATCATTCTCAGGCAGAATACATTTCACACGCAATCACATATCTACACACACACAAAAAAAACAAAAACAACAACAATAGAAAAAAACAAAAACAAACAAATTATATGTCCAATAAGGACCAAAACATGTCTTTTTTAAGTCGCATATCCAAGGTTTTCCTTCTATTTTCCTATGCCAAGCTAAGCAACGAGGGTGCAGTGTCTGTGATCTCTGTCAGTGAATTCGGTTTACAGCGGATAGGGTACAGAGGGTGAAGTCCCTGAGAGGGCTGGTTACACGCGCATGGGCGAACCTGAGCCTCCGAGCTCCCTGTGAAGGTTACCTTAACGTGAGCTCCCAGTGAATGTTACTTTAACGCAAGCTCCCTGTGAAGGTTACTTTAACGTGAGCTCCCTGTGAATGTTACTTACTTTAACGCGAGCTCCCTGTGAAGGTTACTTTAACGCGAGCTCCCTGTGAATGTTACTTTAACGCGAGCTCCCT
>JAOYSI010007476.1:0-12118 GCA_025775065.1 Hiodon alosoides | reverse complement strand
CCGGGAGGATTCTGTTTGTTTCGTTTTACGGCCGAAGGTGCCGAATAAAGAAATCGCACTCGAAAGACGACCGCTCCTGATCATTTCTTGTGGGAATTCCCCGTGGTTGCCACAGTTTACAGTCAAGATGTTGACACAACATTTTTAGAAATTACATTTTCCTTCAAGTTCATATTAAAAACAGAATGCGAATGAAATCTAGATAATTATCTACAGAAAATTAACTATATTAAATATATTTTTTAAATATATATTCAGGTTGTTAGCCCCCTCTTTGGATGACCAGTATGCATTACTCCAATTTGCTGATAAGTTTAGTGCAAGTTTAGTGATGAGTTTAGACACAAACTCATTCGCTTGCAAGGCAACTGACATCCACCAGAAGTGTTACTAGCCTCCGCACATTTGCTTAATAATATGACGTTTACATTTTTTCAGCAATGTGGTAATATGTTACTATTAGCGATATGCTGGTATTGCCACAATAATACTGCACTAAACAAAAGCCACTGTGAGAAATAAAAAAAACTATTATATATTTTTCTCAGAATATAAAATGAGCAGTTGTTTGGGGATCTGGAATGGAACTGTTTGTCTTTGCTCTCTTTAGCAAGGCATTTACTAGAAAATGCTGTGTAATTGGGTTGTGTGAAAAAAAAGTGGACAAGGTCACCTGCTAAACAAGTAAATACTGTACTCAATGTACACAATAATGGTCAAAGCTTACATCAAGTTACACACATAACAGGTAAAAAGCTATATATATATATACCGCTTATTCATAGAAGGGGTCTTTTATGAACTCCACTTCTTTCTTTCAACACAGATCATAAACAGCAATCTTGGTGTTCTCAATTGATCTGCATTGAATTATAGTTTGGTGATACTGTCTTTTGATATGTTCCAGGTGGTCCGTGCATACTTTGTAAGGGACTTGTAACCCTGTTCATGTTACGTTTGAAACGTTATCCAGCTACTGGAAATGAAAAATACAAGAATTCTCACCAGAGGTGCTTGTGAAGATTAGGAGTGAGATGGAGATAGAAAAGGGATTTTTTTCAAAAAGCTTCCACAAAAGGCTTTGGAGCTGTAGGGTCCACTATAGGGTCCACTATAGGGTCCACTATAGCCCCTGTCTCTTTGGCTGACTGAGAATTATTAGGTTATTGCGGTAAGGTACCGCCGTGTTCACAAGCAGACAAGCCTGGTGTATAACATATATTATATATGCATCTTTGCCTTAGTAAAGCAGTATAAAAGATTTAAAGTAAACAGATTCAAACTAATTTCCTCATTCCTCAATTTTTCCACATGTATTCAATTACAAACATAAAAAAAACAACTCAAACAACTCCAAACATGCTTACAGTAAACACATTTTTGTCCTGCTGTCATCTGACAATTATGCACAGGACTGTCTCAAAGAACATTGGGATTAACTCCAAATGTATTATATCAAGCCCACGGCAAGAAATAACATCTCATTAAGGGTGTCCACAAATTTCCTGTCAACTGTGGACAGTAAATATAAATATAAGCTAGTAAAGGATGAAGAAACAAATACATTTGATAATTTTAACACATTGCATATTTAGCCACCAATTTGTCCCATGTTGTGATTTTTTTGTCTGGCTTTTATCATATGAGTTCGCCTGATGCTGATTGGTGTTTGGCCAGTAGATGGTAGCATCAGCACATTGTCTCTGTCGGGGCAACAGCTATGATGACCTGCAATTGTACATTTCTTTTCACTCAAAAATTGGTGGCCAGACTTTGTATTAGCGCAGACTGTACTCTGTTATCTTGTATGACTACTAGGTGGGTTGTATTGACATAGTCTGAAGTATACACATTGGCATGCATACATTCTCAGTTAAGTGCATTTGGTTTTGTAAGCAAAAATTTTGATTTGATTTGAATACAAAAGGTATCACCACTTTGCAGAAGAATTTATTTTTCAAAATGTAACTATATACTTCTGGTTTGTCAGTAATATACCATTACATGACATGATGACAACATTGTTAGCTCTTTTATTTTATTCTATAGGTTGAATAGGTTTGATAATGCAATTCATAGATAAATATTAAAATATGTATTTTTAAATTTTAAAGTGAGGTACATTTTACTGGGAAAGAAATATAAAACTGCAGTGCATTCCTTTTGGAACATTGTAATTGTACTTGTATGATTAATATTTAAGACCTAGACATGGTGTTTGGCACAGAGTACATGGCGTTAGTTTTTAATTGCATTTCTATCACAAAAGGCAAAAAGCTTTCCTGACTGACACATGCTCTGTAATTTGAAAGTTTTTGAGGACTGGGCTGTCAAGATAGGGGTGTTTTTTTCTCTGGTGACATTTTGCGTTCAGATCAGTATGCCTGATGTAAATGGTGAGGTTGTGCAGATAGAAGAAGCTGCAGAAGGCATGTGTATACTTGGCATGCTTTGGGCTGTCGGGCAAAGTTAAACCCGTTGATTGGAATATGTATTTTAGGAAAATAATGATTATTTTCAAATAATGGACCCCATTATTCAGATTATACTGCATACCTGCAGTAAAAACTATGAATAATTTATTTCTTGATTACTTCTTCTTCTATGATCCTATACATCTTCTTTCCGTCATTCATTTTATACAATGTGTAAATTCAAATATTACAGTGGAGATCTTTTTGAAAGTAAAGGCCCTGTTCATACTCACAAATTGTTTTGAAGGCACTCTGCATACTTGTAATATTCAATAGTTCAATTTGGTTTATGTGAAATGAAAATATACCATTAATTGACAACATTGTTGACATCAGTTCCTCATTCTGGACCACAATTTCCTTAAATTTGTAAAAAAAAAGGAACATGGTGAGAAGGTGGTACAGGTAAGTCTCCACAGCTCTCCTTGTCAACCCTCACCATTCCTCTACAGAAGTACAGATAAATACCACATGCATTTAATAAGATTGTTTCATTGAGTTCCGGCAATCAGTTAGGGGACTATTATTTTTTGTGTATATATTTTAGGATATTATGCACATGACTTCTTTTGGGTTTACAGATTAATAAAACATACTTGACAAAAAATTCCATTAAGGATTTATTACAGGATATAGGATATATTAATTTATTAGAGAATTCATTTGGATTTAAATGAATACTTATAACTGGATCATTTCAGCAATTAACTTTCTTACAAAAAAAGAATAGCTATCATAGGTTTTTCTTAAATGCTTTAACCATGAAGTGAATTGGTCTGGCTAATGTTCTGTTCTTGTGGCTAATTTGGCAAATAATGAATTATTGTTGTGGCTACTTGGCGAATAAAGAAACTAAATAAGTAATTTGCTACATCAGAAAAGAGTTGCTAAATTTTAATTGAATCATATTCAGTTGAAAATAATACTGATTTTAAAAACGCTTTGCTGTTCTGGTCTCTTATTTTAAGCAACATATTAATCGCAAATCATTTCCAACATGATTTGAGAAAAAAGTATTTGCGTCATTACAGTCTATAGATGGCACTGTTGTAGATGTAGCAAAACAATTTGAAAACGGTAATATATTGTACAAATTTCCAGAACATTTCACATGTTTAAAGGGGAATCCTTGCGCTGAAAAGATGGTCACATCCATAACCACTGGCAGTATTTATATGAAATTGTCTAAAGAATTCAGATGCTTTATTATACTCTTAATGTAATAGATTACAGACTGATAACTCATTTGAGAAACCAAACACACTTCCGGTGCCTTCTGCTCACGTCAGTTTCTGTGATTACTGGAAATTGGAAAAAGCACTGCGACAGATATAAAAAAGTCTGCTTTCGAGATTAAAAGTTTGCATTGGGTGCAGAGATTTATGGATTCAAACAACGGAAGGTTCGGAGACACGCGCAAGATGACAAATTAGATAAAGCTGTGTAGACCTGGTTTGTTCAAGCACGGAATGATGGAATTCCAATTTCAGGGGCTATATTATGTGAGAAAGCAAAGAGGTTTAATCAGTTGTTGGACGGCGACTCAAACTTCAAAGCTTCATCTAGCTTAACAACAAACTGCAGTTACTTTTGTAATAAAATATTCATTCATCCTACCACAGTAGCCTTATAAGTTAAAACGTTAAATCCCAGAACATAAACGGTGTGCATTTGGTAGTGCTTGCATATAAAAGTCCAGTATAACTGCGTTTTTAAATGTTTTATCATTATTCACTTGTCTGCCTTTTAGTGTATCTGTCCTTACTCTGGTTCCATGGCAGTCGGATATACGATGGATTACTGTAATTTCACTGAGAGTGGCTGAAGGATTTTTTGTTCCGACTCGCAAAAAGCAAGGTTCAATTGCATCCTAGATATTGAGCAGGTATGGGGCCTGTCTGAAAGTTGTGGTAGCTTGTTTTACTGGAGTATTTATTTTCCTTCTGGTGCAGCTTAACTTGATGAGGGGCTGAGCCAGTGAATTGATGGCACATTACTGGGGTCCTAGCTTCTGGCTCTACCGTGCTATTTGGCAGCAAGCGTGTGGCCTTTTGTTTTTGTAGCTCCAGTATTTGCGTGCTCTTTTGCGCACAGAGGGCAGCAGTGGGAAGCGACCCAGTTCAGCCCTTCATCCATTGCTGACTGCATTCCTGTCCATCTGGGCGAGGTGTTTACAGACTCCAGGTGCAGGACCTCCCATTTTTTGTGATCAGGGTATGTCAGTGGGCCCCACACCTCACTGCCATGCTTAAAGACTGGAGAGATCACACTGTCAAAAATATTCAGCCTGATCCTCACTGAGGCCTTTTAAAGTCTTTTAAGAATAGCGTAAAAGTTCTTTTGGATCTATAAATCATATGAAATGACTCTCTGAGCTTTCATGCGCTAAGTTTATTGCACTCATGAGTTTTAATATGCAAGCAATGCGGACAGCATTCATGCTGTTTTCGCAGGAAAAGAAGGTGGTTTACATGAACAGAGACCAACACTTGAGTAACTTGCATCACAGGACCCATAGTTGTTAAAATTAATCACTGTAAAGCAGTGGCTTATGTCTTGCGCCTGACTCATACTACTTTGTTTTAACTGACTTTACCTAAATTGTTTATCACATGTCGAGCAAGACGTTAGCCATGTATATTATTTCAAATAATGATCTCCTTTGTCTTTATATTATATATCTGCGAAATGAACTATAATTAAAATGGATTGTTATTGCTATATATTAAATATTAATATATTTAATGTCCAATTAACTGGACATTAGCTGGATATTAAGGAGACCAATCTAGACTTTCCGTGTTACCATTTACAAGAAATATACCACTGTTAAATGTGAAACCGCCAAACAGAAATATTGAAACACACAAAAAAACATCTGTTGCATTTCCATAGTGTGGTCATTTAAGGATATATTATCTTATCATATACAGGTGAGATGCTGGTTTATGTGTTTTCATCATTTGTTCTCTCATTTTCTTATGTTGTAGGATTTGACCCTGTCCTTCTCTGTGGACAGTTTATTTGGCCGCACACCCGATTTTCCAGAGTTTTGGGGTCAAATGAGCACGCGTATCATTACTGTATGAGTCCATAACAATGCATGTAAACCTGCCCAATGTGAGCCTTTGTTTACTTTTTATTTGGTGCACTCTCATTGGCTCCCGGAATTTCATTCACACTTGCCAGCTTCACCTCAAAAGGAACAGGTTAATTCGTAACACACTTTGCTCTTTCCTTAAAGCAATTGACGAACAACTGAATTTAGAAAATTTGGTTTGACATTTTTATGTGTAGAAAAATGACTCCACATGGACATTTTGTAGTCAGTTATTACTATTTCTTCATTTGATACAAAGCAGTGCATGTAACAAATTCGTCAGAGTCAACATTGTTATGATGGGAAAGATACCAGGTAATTTTTTTTTACATATATACACATATATTTATTTTTAAATATTGAATCATAGTGAACTTCATGTGACTTTTATATTCAAAGTCAAAGTACATTTCTACCAATTGGTCTTTACCAGTTTAGACTAATTGGTAGAAATGTATTTTAACTTTGATATGAAAGAGTTTTTTTCAGTTGATCAGTGTTAAAAAAGTCAAATGTAGTCCACCATGATTCAATATTTAAAATAAAATAAAATATAAAAACATCCAAGGGGGGTGAATACTTTTTATAGGCACTCTATAATAAAATACACTTCCTCCAAAATTTTATTTCTTCTGGAAAATGCAATTAGCAATCGGTTCACGGCTTGGCTCGGTAAAAATGCTCTATAACAAATAAAGTTTGATTGATTGACCTCAAGCTGTTTATGTATACAAACCTCAATTATAAAAAGGCTGGGACAATATGTGAAATGTAAAAAAAAAAAAAAAATCAATGATCTTTTTTGAGCTGACTGAGAACAGTCCAAAGACCACATAATGAATGTTTTACCGAGTCAATAGTTTTTTTTGTGTAAATACACTCAAAAATTTGATGCCTGCAACACGTTATAAAAAAGTTGGGATGTTTACCACTGTGTTATATCACCTTTCCTTTAACACTCAGAAATCGGTTAGGAACTGAGGACACTCGACGCAGTTTTGAAAGTGGAAATCGTTCCTATTCTTGCTTGATCTTTGGCCCTGAGAACCCAGTATACATTATTTCCAAAAACTGTTTGAAAGCATTTTAAAAAGAAGATAATTTACACATTTACACATAAATTTTCTCTAGTACCCTAGGTTTCCGGGTAATATCAGCATGGAATTAGCTGTTTTAATATTATATATATATTTCATTTTGCAATGTTTCTTTTAACCAAATTTTTATTTACATTAAATTTTTACATATCGTTATTAAAAAAATGTCATGATGGTTTCCTATCCATCAGGTCTGACTTACAGAATTTGAAAAAATTTGTATCTTTATTAATTTTAGCTTGATCTGAGGTCAACAATATCAGTAGAGATATACTCTAATTACCCACACAAAGAGCAGGATTCTCCTATAAATACAAAATCTTATTAAAAGTGAAGCCACTGTGGAATGCCCACTCCGGGCGTGACTGGGGACAGGGACACCTGGTTAGTGTTTACGCCATTTATTGGGCCTTTTTAACTAGTACAAAAAGAACATAATAATAACTCAACCAATGACTAGAGAAACTCAAATGAATTGAAAAAACAACTCTTCAAACATTTAAATCTAAATAAATAAATCAACTATTAAACCTTCAAATTGCTAAAGTATAACACTAAACACAGAGCCAGAAAACAGACTATGTAATTCCACTTCCCCCTGAGTTCTTTGGCTCTTTTACAGTCACTTTAATTGTTGGCACCTGAGTGCGGTTACCATTAGTGACGTGTCCCAGGGCTTGAGGATGTATCTCCCGGCTGTGTGCCACACAAACATAATGCAAATCCTTCGTTTGCACAGCAACTTTGGATGCTCCAGTCATGGCTGGTAGCATGGTAGAATAATTGTAGCAAAACTGGGCTACTGAAAATACTTGACCTGTCTGACCACATGTCGTAACTTCAATGATGCATTGTTTTAAAATAACACTATTTAATGCTTTTATATATCAGATATAACAAATTCAGATTTGGTTGTGAAACAAAGAAAAAAAAAATCTAACTTGGCTCCCCTTTAAGCCTGGTACCATGGGTGACTGCTTAGTTTCCCTACATGGTTGGGAAGGTCATATATAATTCCTAGTCTTGCACACTTTGTCTGCTGTGCCTAGTCCCCAGGACTGCATCAGATCTGAAGCATATCCTGGCTTTGCATAGCAACCAGCCTTTACGGATCATTTAGAAAAGTATTCACTTGTATCCCCCTGTGTTTTAAATCCATGGAAATAGGGTGTTAGTACAGTAAGCGCACACCATCCCTTCCCTGGCTGCCAGTTTGAATTCAGCTCATGTCATGGCTGAGGAATGCACCTCTCTTTCAACTGGAACTTAACTTCTCATACAGGCTGTGTAGCCTGCAGAGTGTAAAAGCCACTCTGACAGGTGACAGGTGGCTTGAAGGCGACTATGTTTTGAAGAGACTGGCTGTACTTCATCACCTTCCAATGGCAGGATTGCTGATTCCAAATTGGGTAAAAAATTGTAATTAATAATTGGTGACTCCAGATTTATATAAAAAGATTTGCCTTGCTTGTAGGAACAATTTAATAGGGCTACATCTGAAATCTCCCCTTATCAGTTACAGCATTTCACGTTTTCAGATGCGCTTCATAAATAATTGCCCTTTGTATTCATGGAGCTGTGGTTGTGAGTGACATCAGGTCACCTGCGCAGAAGCCTTCTCTTCTGTCCTGCTCCCTTTCTTTTTATCTTTTACTTTTGACTGTAAACGGAGGCAACATTGAAGAGGCTTGATTGCTTTTTGTGCTCTGGACGAGCTAGTCAATAGCAAATCAAGGCCTAATCTGTGAACTCTCAGATCAAAGATAGTATCCAGAGTATTTGGGAGAGTAGTCATTAGTTTCCCTCCACAACTGTTTTCATGACTGATACCGTATGTAGTGTTTCATGTTAAAGAGAAAAGACCTAGGCTTGCTGGTGACTATTTTTCCATTCACAATAGGTTTCCTTTGAAAACAAGAGCATTTTTGGAACTGAAAATGAATTCAATTCTCTCATGTACCACTCTTATGGTACAGGGGAAGGTGGTATTCACAAATTATTGTCTGTGCTGTCCAAAAAGGGGATCAAGAAACTCATAAAGGCCGACTGAAATTCCCTTAGGTCTGATAATTGTTTACTGCCTAAGCACCGGTTCTCCAATAATCACCAAATTGTTACATGGAAATGCATTGCTGAAAGTGCCCCGCAAGTTTCATCAGGTCATAGTGTACTCTAATGCAACCTGAAGAGGAGCTCTGACCAGTCATTCACTTTGACAAGCAATGTCAATAAACTGAAAAGTAAGCCCTCTGAAAATCTGCCTGTACTGTAATTACATTGATTTAGTTCATACAAGCCTGTAGCACACGAGGGCATGCTGGGTCCGAGTGCAACCGGAGCCTTTTAATGGGCATTTTTAAAGAAACCCAAAGATTCTGATAAACCCCAAAATAACCCCCCCCTTCCGGGGAAAACTACCAAAATCAGTTTAAACCAAAAAGCACAGCAGTCCATACCTGCCGTTTCTTTTCGCTTTGACTTCCTTCGTTCTTTTCCCCAGTTTTGACTAACAGCCATTAATCATAAAAACAGCCAGTTTGCTGGATAATTTACAGGCCTAAGATTGTTGGCACCTGAGTGTGATTGCCATCAGTGGAACCACACTCAGGTGCACAATGAGGTCCAATTAACGGGCAATTAGAGCCCTCCCTCTCGGCATTGTCCTGCTGAGGAGGGCGTGGCTGCCCGCTGCATGCCACAAAGCCGTAACAGACTAAGCCATAAGAATTGTGAATTGTGGTTAGTTTTATGGTACCTTCTCTAATCAAAGGTGCCTGGTTCATTTCTTCTTATCGGGTAAGATTTAAAGGTCTATATGTTCATGGGTTATAATAAAGACTTGAACAAATAATATCGGAGACTTACAGGACTCCTTTGTTAAACCCATTGTTATCAGGATAATCAGGAAAGGACAGATTCTCACAACTGATATAAGGTGGCATGCACCCTGTGAACATTTCCAACAAATCTGGTGGAAACGCAGCCTCTGGGACACGCCCACATTTAAGCCAAGTTTGAAGGGCAGCTTGTGGGGCCACACCAATTCATTTGTTTAATGAAACCACACTAAGGAACTAGCAATAATATACTTTAAAAGAGAGGCTGCAGATCTCCTGAAAGATTGTTTTTTTTTACTTTTTGATTAAGGCTGGAATGTTAGTTTGCGGTCACAAATAATTTTTCAGTACCAGACATTATTGTCTCCAAAATCCATTGTGCGATGAACACTTCTCACAGTAATATTCTCACAGACTGCAGCAAGAGATCTCTCACTCGTGGTCTCTCTTGCTGTCTCACTGTGTAGGGCATTCCAGCAGAATGACACAAGTGAAGAATAGAGCAAAGGAGAGTGTACCAACCCATACAGAACAAAAAAGTCTAGAAAATATGAATAATTCTCCCTTATGTCTGCTGTAGAAGTGCAGTGTCCTTTTCCAGTGGTCTTACAAAAAGCGTTAATACTTTCTTCGTTGTTCCATTGAGAAGCTCTATTCCACCTCATAGATATGGGGCGGATTGCCTTGTGCTCTGAGGCTGCCCTTATCTTTCTTGGTCTTTTTTCTGTCTGTAGGACTGCTGGCATGATGCTGAGTTCCCTCCTTTTTTTTAACCTTTGCACAAAAAAAATCATATAAGATCTAGGTGAGTGAAATTGATTCATATTGTATTATTTGAACAATTTGATTAACAATTTGTTAACTTAATTAACAGCATCCACAAAAAACGATGGGTGTAGAAAAAAGATGCTTTATCTTTTATGATCTCTACTGTTGATTAGAACTATTGAGTTGGTAAAATGTAGCTTAGTGGTTCTTGGTTAAGAAATTGGACAACCGGCATGTTTTGGGTTTTAAATCAGATTCACTTTCAGGAAATTGCACCACCTTAAATATTCTGTCCTCCTTGCACATGATGCAGCACAATTCTACAGATAGATTTGTTAAATCTAACTTCCAACAATTAATACATTCCACCCTACAGTCAATACGATGAATTATGAATGGGTTCATAATATAAACTTTCACTACCAGCCCAAACATGAAGTACTTTTAGTAAAATGTATTAATCATTAAGGTCGACAAGAATAATATTTGTTTCCAAGTGAAAAATTGCTGGCATTATAATGCGTACAGTTTATTTCCCAGGCAACATTGCAATTTTAATAAAAAACAATAAGTTGAAACCTACACGTTCAATTAAAACATGGGAGGGAAATGTGGAAGGAAGACTCAAATACACTGAAATCCGAGGAACATCCAGCTGTGCCTATAATTATTAAATGACAATGACAATCTCAATGATTTAACTGACTGAAAACAAAAACAACATACATAAAACCACAAGGACTTTAGTTAATACACATGTTGGTAAGGTGTTCGTTGCTATAGATAAACAAGTGAATACATTAATAGAAAACCTGTTGCTGTTGGACTTTTCCCCATTAATAGAAATCCAGCAGTTTAGCTCTCTGCCTCATGTTTATTTTGATAGCTGTATGGCAGAATGTACTCCTGAGACCTGTTAAACAAATTGGAACATTATTTTAGGCTTGAACAGAAGAGAACATTGAAGCGCCAACCTGAAGTGCTGGTAATCAGAATTACTCAGAAAAACCAGATTGTTTAGTGATGTGGAGAATTTTTAGCAGGGTGCAGTTACATAATCTCTCCCTGTGGAAGTAAGCTGTCTCACAGCCTTCTAGAGAAGCTCAGTTATTAAATCCATAGCGTTCTAATTCATTATTCCTGCCGAGTATGATAAGTTCTTTATATATGCAAGCATATACACACCACAGATGCATACCGTTAATTTAAAACATCAGCCTGTTTTACATGGGCCTAATCCAATCCCATGCTGTTGAAATTTCATGTATGGCTTTTCAGAATAATGTTATGTACAGGGACTTTAATGACATTCTTATTAAATTTTTACATTTTAGGAACACATAATCAAATGTACATCTGTATTTATATATATATCTATATATATAAATAAACAGTTTTTTGAGGGATCAGTTCCAAATTGCTGATTGAACATTTATAAAATATAGACAAATATTGACAAAGGGGATTTGTTTAAATGTCATGCACATTTTCCTGTGCTTTTCACATTGTAATATAATAATAAACAATATAAGTACAAACCATAGCCTTTTACAATTTGTCAGGGTCTTTGCTCATTTTAGTATGTTAGTAGCCAGTGGCACATAATTCTTCGCTCCTGGATATAACTGAATGTCGTACTTTGCTGCCGACCAAGGGATTATATTTTTTGCTCCTGTTTTCATGGCAACCGAAAAATATTAACAGAATCTGTTATCTGCCTTGTAAACTGAACAAATCAGGCCCCCTAATGCATCAATATGCATACATACTGTTTAAAAGTTTGTGAACAACTACAGGACTAATGAAAATATCGACCAGCAATACTAGGTAATGATATTATAT
>JAOYSI010007475.1:0-12118 GCA_025775065.1 Hiodon alosoides | reverse complement strand
GTTCCCACCCCCCCCGGTCTAAACAAATT
The DNA here is from genome assembly GCA_025775065.1 of Hiodon alosoides. NCBI lineage: Eukaryota > Metazoa > Chordata > Actinopteri > Hiodontiformes > Hiodontidae > Hiodon > Hiodon alosoides. The sequence goes on along the minus strand of JAOYSI010007475.1, from coordinate 12,089 downwards.
CACCATGGCACCCCTTCAACCCCCCCCCCCCCCCCGCCCGCAAAAAAGAAAAGAAAAAGAAACACTCAACAGAACTTTGCAAAATAAATGTATTATATGAGGGCTATTTCAAAGTCCCGCTTTTGAAACGGCGTCAGCGGAGAAATCCACTGATGGTGCAGGTATCCTCTGTGTAGTTCCTTGGCCTTAATCTTTTCCTGCTTTCTAAAAATAGGGAGGGGTACGACGCAATGACAGATGAATCTACTTTTTGCTGTCGTCACACATTTAATTACGTTTTTCTTTCTTAACGTCTACAAAATTTCCCACAAATCTGCTTAAGGTCCTAATCCAGCACGCTGGAAGTTGACTGGCTCTTGCTGCTGGCCTTCAGATCCAATAACGGTCCCCTGCGGGTTATTAATAGGGGAACTCAGTGGCTTCTGCATGTTAAATAGTCCACCTCCATGATCCCCGAGTTCAGAGTCGATGCAGCCGCAGTGGGGTATGGGGGCTGGGGTGTGCTAAATACTTGCATGGGGTGTGCTAAGTAGGGAGTGTATTGACGTGGGTGTGGATGTGGACATGTGTTTATGTGCGTTAGTGGGAATGCGTGTGCAAACACTGAAGCGCCGCTCTGGTTTTCCCTGGTGAGGACATGCTGTAACTTGGGTGCTTTCACTTTGCACCCAACATTGTTTCTACTGCCTTTCAGTTGCTACTACAAAGACCCCTGTACAAATCACATTGAAAGGCAATATCCTGTTTTATTTTTCTTGGATTCCGTCAAATTCATCAGACGAGTTCTTTGAGCAGGAACAAAATGGCTTAAGGGGGAAGATGTCATTAAAGACTACAGAGAGCTCAGTGAGTTATACAAGAAACCAGGACTGTTGCTTCTCTTGAAGCCTTTTGAATTTTTATGTCACTTTAAAAAAATTTAATGATAAACAGGCTGATACCCAAAGCTCTGAAAATAGAGAAAACTCTCGTTTTGCGTTTTAATTTAGAAATATTTTCCTGACAATCTTTTTAGCTGCAGTGAAATCAACACTAAGTATTCTCCCTCTTTTAGTTTCGTCAGGGCACCTGTCTGAACAAACCAAGCTGGAGGAAGACATGTTTCTCTTGACACGCTTGGTGCTGTAATGGAATCTCGAAGAACAGACTGAAGGCATGGCCTTTGGGCAATCTCGAATCAGTCAATTTTTTGATTTGACTTAAGGTAATAATTGGTAAAGAAAGGGGAGTCCAACTGTAACCGCTGGTGTTGATGAGCTGCGTGTGAGTTGGCAAACCAAACTGCTTTGTGATGTTAAGTTTGAGGAGACTCATCTCATCGGTTTGTGTTGCATTTCAGAATATGTTGGGCTTTAAAAGCCCACTCCCCGTGTGTTTATGTGAATGAGATGTCGAGAACTGGCTGTCATTTCATGGCATTTGCATACCAAAGTAGCATCAGCATCAGACATATTTCTGGTCTGTACTCTGTACCATGTGCATAAAAATGTTACAGTGGAAAGACATTTTACAGGGCTTGTGATATGAGCCCTTTTCTTCTTTTCGTGCATCACTTGCAGGGTGGATCACAGACAATCTTTGCCCTTGTCTGTTTTAGACTTCAGTCTGAGCTGAGTTACACGACTTACGGAGGGTCTGTTACGATGTAAAATTACGGGGAGAGATGCAGAAACCAGCTTTCAACACAGTAACAGAACTGACCAGAAGTTCAACGAGAGGTTTCGATATAACAAACTTTATCTCCACAGGTGACCTGTACCAGACTGACCACAAGATGGTTGAGAGATGTTACGTTTTTCCTGTCTTGTTCTTGAAAAGATAAATGACACAAACTCTGAATAACGGAAAAAAAAAATTCAAGTTTCTTAAAAAGAAATATAGTTTTATTGTGAATTTTTTGAAAAAACTGGGCTGTTAGGATGTGTCTGTTCAACCTCCGTCTGATTCATTTGCATGGTCTTCATATGTAGTCATGGTGAATTTAAAAAGAGCACTGAGCTCAGAAGAAATGTGACTCATAAATATTTGATTGGTCAAATTGTTTTATTGTTTTCCTCAGCCGGCGGAGGCTCCAGAGCAGACGCTATTATGAAGTCTTACGCACTTAGTGGTAGAAACATGTTTTTTAGTGAAGATTTTTAGCTTTTTCTTTGAGGGTAGAATCACTGTGTCTATTTGGAATTTGAACCCACAGTCGCTAGTCATCTATCTGACTGCTCTGCATCAATATTAAATGAAATCTTCAAAATTCGGCAACTGTTAAAGCATATCACCGAGGCATTAAGGCCCTTTTTTAAAATCCTTGGACTGGTATTTTTTTTTCAGGTCTGGGCGCTTATGTGTTCTGTCCAATTATCAATAAGTCAGAGCTAATTATTTTTCCAAGGGAAGGCAGATGGAGATATATATGATGCATATTGTAAACCTAATGTTTGGTCTTTCATACATTTTTATTTTATTTTAATTAAAAAAGCAGGTATATGCACAGTTTTCTTGATCTTTATCCCCGTTGTTTTTCAACAGAGTTTAAAGAGGCTTGTGAATGATAATTTTTGCATGGCAGTGAATAAGAGAAGAAGGAGAAATTCTCTCCCGTTCCCTGGTGATGAGGCAACAGAGAAAAAGTAGCTGTGTACCAATGCAGCCACAGGTGCACGATTCACACTACCGCCCTTCGTCAGAGGCAGCACACAGAGACCAGTGTTTGCTCTCAGCAGCTTTGGGGCTACCCACATTCCAAAAAAAGATTTTAGCAGAGCAACGTCCACTGTGAAAGTGAGACTGGATGAGGTACAGGGAAATATTCTCTGACGGTAAGTAATTGCTGGCCAGAGGCATTTGCGATTAGAAGGATAACAACTACTTCAGCTATCCTGTATAGCCACAGAGTTTTATAGCATCTGGGGAAATGTCTCAAATTGTAAAATGTCTTTCTGTGAAAAGCATAGCATGTTGTGTATCATACTGCACCGAGACATCGTCTCACAACATAAGAGGAGACATGTTGCGGTGTTCTTAAAAATCTGCTATCATAGACTGGGATGCAATGAGAGATGGAGCATTAGCTGTCATTCCAGGTGGACCAGGGTGGTGACAGAACAAGGGCTAAAATCTACAGTCCCAGCATGTGCCATTGGCACAGCAGTGACCCATGCCAGCCCTCCCTTGCCAGACTCGAAAGGTTAACAAGATTCCCTGCCACAAGACCTCTTTTCTTCTCTGTAAATACCTGTCCAGATTCTTAGTTTCCAGAACCACCTTGTTGTGCCGCAGGGAAAAAAAGAAAGAAAGAATTGGGCCCATGGTTCGTCCCGTGGAACTACCCACAGAAAGATGATCCCATGATTTTTGGATAGCAGGATATTCTGTTGAAAGCAAAAAATTTTGTCCACACTGGGATTCATTGTGATACGGTGACACAGAGTGATCATTGCTAAGCATTTCCATCCCTTCATCGCAACAAAATAATCTGAAGTACTGAAACTTACACTTAAAAAAAACAAAGCATCATATCTCATAATTATATATAATTCAGATCTGTTTTTTCTCAGCCCGAACCAACTAGTAAAAATAAACCCACATAACACTTGGATAGAAGTAATAATACACATATCACAATAGATGCATTTTTTTTACCTATGCATTTCAATGTTTCTAACTCAAATAATTTCGACTTGTGAACTTCTATTATAAATTCTATTATCAATAATGAAGATCTTCTATTATCAATAATGAAGATAAATAATGACTGATGATTAAACTATGTTAGGCAGGTATATTTCTCACAAAAGGTCTAGAACTTCCTGACAATCTCATGATCAGAATTTATGACACTGGTCTGTTTGATTTAGGATTGCCGTTTCTAGCTCCCTCAGATGTGGCGGTTAAAGGGTTAAGCAGATTGTTTGTAGTCTGTGCATAATGTCATACCTCATTAAAGCGGAAAATCAGGGCTCCCCTGATATCCATTCCACCCTTCAAACGTCAACGATCAATTGGATTGTATATCTCTGTTCCCTCTATTTTTCACGGCTGAACTGCACCAGCGAAAAGTGGAGAGATGTTATCGTCCCCAACACTGAGAACGGCGTTTATTTTGGTGCTGAGTAATTTATTGCTTTGTGTTGAGTTATTTTACTGCTTTCTTGAAGGGGGCAGACTGATAAAACAATGATAAATGGCAGCTGTCTCAATCTCAATCCTACCATGTGTACGAAGCTGAAGAAGTTACTGGTCTCTCAAGTTAGTTATCATTGACTGATTTAAAGGTAATGAGGCCCTGAGTTTTATCAAAAACAGAAAAGTACAATAAGAGTGATTAAGAATAAAACTTTTTTTAGTTTTTCTTATTTACTCTCCTCGGCATTTAACGCTGGAAGCTTTAAGAGGAATTCAACAGTTTTAATTTGACATGATATCAATTTCTGTTCCACGATATGTATTTGTTGTTGTCAGGACCGCCCTACTGACAAACCCATCAGGACGGGACCCACCCTCCTACCCCACAGATGGAGGGCAAAGGGGTAACAAACGTTATGATCTTCCCTTATAGCACCGCCCTCAATGACACCGACCGGCTGAGGACCCCCCGGATTACCGGCAAGTGAATCGTAATTCAACACAAAACTTTACACATCAAAACTTTGTAGAGACTTTAGGACAATCCAATCCCGTTTGGGCAGCTTTGGGGCACACCCAGGCCTGCCCAGACTGGCAAGCAACCCTGGAGGCAAACCCACTGCCAGGACCTCAGCTCACACACCAGAGTGCACCCGCTTTTATACCCAAAGCGGTGTTTTTCTTTGAGCCAAGATTTTTTGTTTGTCGTTTGTTTGTTTGCTGCAGTGAAAAAGCCACCGGCTTGTTCTGCCTCTGCTAACCTTGACCTTCTGTTTTATACCCCAGCCCCCCACATAACCTGACAGGGACTACAATTACAGAAGCCCGAGAGGTCCACAAAACACCAAAAGGGCCCCAACTGAACTAACATTTACAAAATAAAAAATAAAAAACCCACTCCAGCTCTTGATATCCTAATGAATTGCTAATACAAAGTAGCGCTGGTAAGACTTGGATCTTTAGGGAAGGCCCAAACCGATGCTATCTAAAAACACCATGATCTGAGAAGATAAGATATTATAACATATGTGCTGTTCAGTTTGGGTTAGGGGGACATTCCTTGTTTGGTTTACTATACCTATTCAGTGTAAGTCAGAAGAGAGGCCTAGATGAATTCTTCATAAGCTGTAAGATTATCGCGAAATGCAGGGAAGCCGTCTGTGATTTTGAGCCAAGGTGATAGAACACTGGTTAATGAAATATTTAAACGAATGACCACTTCAGTGGAAGTTACAAAACACATTTGCTGTGGAAGCTCTGCTAAAAAGAACCATCCATTACCCAAGTGCACCTGTGCAACAGAGTTCAGCAAGGGTGAAGCAATGGGGGTTGGACTGACATCATTCTGGAGCTTTTAGTATGTATTATTCATCTCCGTATGAGGTCATCAAACACACATATTACATTTGTTTGTACGTTTGTTTGTTTTGTATTTAACTGAAGCAGAAATGTATTGGGGTAGACAACCGTACATACACATACACAACAAGGTTTAGGGTGAATCAGAGATTCAGATAAAGATAAAGTCACAATAAGGGACCACTATTTTCATCTTCAGATGGGTAAATTGGTGGCTTAGTGGTTAAACGGTCTGACATGGTGGTTTGGCCCTCTTCCATCTGTTAAAAATAAATATATGTATATCTCAGAGGTCCTGACTCAATGTAATCCTAAGATTAAATAAATAAATAGATAGTCAGATAAAAGGCTGTTTTGGTACCATGGCCAAATGCCCAACCCCTAGCCTTACTTGCTGATAAAAATCCTTTCCTCTGCAATTTTTTTTGCCCTCCATGCAACCAGTCAGTCATTACCCAGTCAGTTGTTGAGTAGATGAGATAACCCCTTGAGTAGAAAACACTTCTTGGATAAAAGATAGGTGAAACAAACTAGCTCAGCATTATAAGTATGGGAAAAAGCATATCCATAATGACAAATAAATAGCTCGACTCCTTTATCTGTTGGTGCTTGACCAAAAACCACGAGGTTGTCTTAGAGAGAAAGAAGCTTTTGTCACAATCCTTTCGTTAATACCAATTTCAATTGGTGAGGTCCTGGAATAGAATGTGACCACTAGTGCATTCTGGGGGAAAAAACAAAAACAAAAACAGAGTAATGAATGCTCTAAGCATTAGGTAACACAAGCGTTAACCAACCATATAACATGTGTAGCCTGCAGACAGGAAAAGAGATGGGTGCCTTGAAGGCAACTAGGACTGGAGGAGACGAGTTGTAGTTTTTCACCCTCCATATGTGCTGACAGGATTTATAGCAATGCTGAGATGCATTAGCACAATGGGCAATTTCAAATGGAAAAGAAAACTATAGAGTATCAGGGTAATGGGTTGTTCCCGCTACCCTCCAACCACTAGGGGCAGTAGACCTGAAGATAGAGGAAGTGATGAGAACAGGAAGTAGGCCATCTTTAAAGCCATGTGCCTTGTTCTTTGAGGATGGTGTATTGTGTGAAGACCCGAGTAAACATGCTGATTACAAGTTCTGGAGGTTGTCTTGTTTCTCACTTTAAACACCGCAAAAACATTACCAAGACTTGGAAGATCATAAGTGACAGTCCAGTGATTGGCAGTCCAGTGAAATAAATGATTACCATGTCAATCAGATGCCCCAGTAATAGGTCTCATGCACTAAAATAATAACCCGGAGAACAATAAAAGTTTATCTAAACTTAGTGTGGCCATCCGTGAGTTCAGTGAGGCTTATAACTTATGTATGAATCAAACTGCCTAATGGGCGGTCCTGAAGGTTATTGGGCAGCGTAATAAGTAAAAAAAAAAAAAAAAAGGTCTGTTTTCAACCCCTGAAAATGAACTGGCTGCTTTAACATCCATAGCATTTACTTTGTGAAAATGTTACATTTACTTAATGGTCCTTTCTGCAGAAAATAGTTTTAGTTAGGGATACAGGGTAAACACTGTTTTTCAGAGAAACTGGAAGCATTAAAGGAAACTGTACTGCGGGTAGTAATGGCGGAGGGGTAGTTATCACTCGCGGGCACTGAATTATTTTGTATAAATAAAAAATCACAAAACCCAAAAGTTTCAGAATATGGGGCAAGTTCTTTGGACTGTGACGTGATGAATGGGTCAGTATCGGGTCGCAGCAACACCACCCTCCCTCCCCCACACACCCATCACCACCACCTCCGCCCCCGGAAAGAAGGACGCACGTACGACTCACGCGGTACGCCGGTGCGACGTATCGAATGGCGTTTCTCAGCGAACAGCCGAGGGATTGTTCCCTGGGTTTGAGTGATGGATTATCGTGCCGTGAACGGGCTGCCACTCACGTGCCGCGATCCTGGCTCCAGCGCAATCGAATATCCCCGGCAATCAATCAAATCACTTTTCACCCTGGGAGCCAAATCGTACCCCTCGGAACATCGGTTGGTAATGTTTGCTTGGGGAGAAATACAATCGCCTTGTGTGGAATATTAGTTAAATCATTTTAGGACGGGCCGTTGCCCCGACGCTGGTCTGTGAGGCTGTTTTGACACGCATTACTGATACGGATCGGATAACGAAAGCATGGTCTTTAAATAATAATCATAAAGAAACCTGTGTTCAAGTGTCACGGTCGGCAGTGCAGCAGTCCACAGGAGTACGGGGAAAGAGATTGCTAGACCAGACTGGTGGCTACCCAGTGAGTTAGCTCTCTGGCCATTCCATTCCAATCCATTCCCTTTTTGACAAATTATAATAAATTTAATTTACTAATAATGCCCCTATATGATATCTAAGCTGTGTACTGATACACATACGTGTATGGTCTTTTAAGAGGCAATGTCTATACCGTCAGTTGCTCTTATCCGCAAAGGCAATGCAGTATTTCAATCCACACTTTTTACGTTCCCCGAGATAAAGCAGGTGGGCCTTTTCCTGAGTTGTAGAAAAGACCTGGTCGGTATATCTCCAAGATTTACTTGAACTGGAGCAGATCTAGCCTCAGCCTTGACAGAGAAAAGCCAGGCCCTGGCCCCAGTCAAAGCCCTGTCAGCATCCACAGTCTGGGCACCTGGGTTATTTATTGTTTAAAGACTTAGCAGAGAGACTCACAAAGCTTACTTTTGCAGTTTTATCCATTCATACGGCCGGGTAGTGCTGATGCATCCTGGCTTAAGGACTTGTTTAGGGTCATGAGCCTTGTCTTGGACTGCTGTTTAAAGCGAATTCGGTGACTTGGACTGCTGTTTAAAGCGAATTCGGTGTCTTGGACTGCTGTTTAAAGTGAATTTGGTGACTTGTACTGCTGTTTAAAGCAAATTCGGTGTCTTGGACTGCTGTTTAAAGCAAATTTGGTGTCTTGGACTGCTGTTTAAAGCGAATTCGGTGACTTGGACTGCTGTTTAAAGCAAATTCGGTGACTTGGACTGCTGTTTAAAGCGAATTCGGTGACTTGGACTGCTGTTTAAAGCAAATTCGGTGACTTTAAAACCATTGAACGCAAAAATCTTCAAATAGCAAAAAGGGATTGGTTCTTCTTTAATGTTTTTAGATTTTTCCCAGACTACTAAGCATCTAAATGGATATATGTTAATACATGAGCAAAAATAAGACGCAAGAGAAATTATTATGGTCTCTCTACGCATCATTTCTAACACAGGGAAAGCAGCAGATTAGATGGAAAATAATGTATTTAATTACGCATGGTATATAATGGTATAGTTGCTAATTATAGTATATTTTTATTACATCCATCAAAGTAAAAGTTCCTTGATACATATGGATAGCAAAGTCTATGTAAGTCATGTAAACAAAAACAATGTACTATTTTCCGTGAGTAAAAAGCTGTCAGATTGAATTCACGAGATTAAAATGATAAAATTCTTATGAAATTGTATCGATCTAGTGATCCCATTACTTCATCTAATGGCCTAATAGAATAAGCCTTGGCTTACCATAATTTATGTTCCTGGTAAATGGACCGTATTTTCCGTTGCTATAGCAGTGTACTGTTGCTTGAGAAGTTCACCCTAAAATTATGTTTAAAACCAGCCACATCTCATTGCTCCTGAGATCCATCATGGCTTAATCTTTCAATCTGAAAGCTGTGGTGAAGTTGAAGCAGAATGAAAAACAGACATGTAATATGTGATCCAACTATAACATAAACATGGTTATCTTATGTTACGTTCAATCATTTGCTAAGTAGAGCATTCAATGTAGTCGCAAAAACTTTTAGATTTTGCCTGGCCTGTATGGACTTTCATTAAGACTAGGTCTGGACATGTACCCCACGACAAAATACACATCGAAGCAATCTCTTAAATATGCAGGAATATAAAAGCTACATTTCTGACCATCATGTATGGAAAAATATCAAATTATCATAGACAAATCATTTTGAATACCTGCTTTGTAGTATACTTATCAAATAATCAAAAATACCCGAAAACAAACCACTTGTGGGTGTCACCTTGGAAGTGAAGAAACACCACCCCAAATGAAATAATAAAGTGAGCCCTGACAGATGGAATGTTTGAAACTTCGAGGCAGATGCTTGCAGCCAGTACACTATTTAGGAAAATGTTTATCTCAGTTAGGTTTAAATTTAAAATTCCGGGGGATGGCGTTTTACAGCCAGAGACGTCAAACGTCAAACAGAAAATATGAAAGAAGGAGAAGCAAAACATTTCTAAGTGTCTAGACCCAAACAAAAACTCTGTCCCACCTGAGCCGGACTCCAGAATGGGAAAGCTGGTGAGGTAGAACAAACTGGAAGAAATGTGCTTGTGAATAAACCTGCACTTTCTCCCAGAAGATGATACAGCGTGAACGTCAGAGGATATTCTGTGCTTTTAACGACCTTGGTAATAAAAAGATCAGACCTTACCTCTTCATAACCTTTGAAGGCTTGGCATGGGGGGGGCGGTTAAGCTATACCTCGATATCCAGCAAGGTTTCCAGCTTTGGTGGCTTTGTCAAGAAAAGCCCCTTTGGGAGATCATTAGCCTGTATGTAATTTATATTTTTCCACCTGAGTTGCTTCCTGAGTAGCATCGAGACTGCTCCCAGCGGAAGGCTGCTGACCCCCGACAGGACTGCAGCAGATTTCTCTCTCCAGGTTTTCTCTCAATGGCTAAAGACAAACCTCTTAAGACTCCTGGTGTCACGGCAGAGTGTGATTTCTGCAATCAGTAATGTAATTATTATTCAATAATTGTTTATTAACTAACTTGTTTGGCTGACACTACATTCCGGGGAGGTTTACAATACACCATTAACAAGCCGTGCCTGACAGTCTGACATAAGTACTTATATTTAAATAATGAAATTGAGTAACAAATAAACCTGACTTCACAATTAGGTACTAGAAATGGATTGATAATAAAAAGTATTTACTCCCTATGCTAAGTAAAAGTAAATTGCATTTAATTAGCATAGGAAACAAATCCCCGATAACAATGGAGATCACATGACCATGCATAGCCTTCTGGGAGATCCTCAGGCCCTTCTCGCTTAGGGTCAGTCAGGATTTCTCCCCATGAATACAGTGGCCATTTAAGCGTGAATGCAAGTTCTTCTAATGGAATCCATCATGAGACTGACATTCTGGATGTGCGCCTACAGGGTCAGAGCGTACTCTCCGAGACGATTGGTTTACCCCTCGCCCCTTGTGACTGGAAGTTTTTCCTTCGTGGAAATGTGTGCTCACTTTGGGCTTTCCCCGTTCGGAATTGTCCCCACACAGTCGCCAGTGTTTACGTTGCTCCTCACTGATAATTGTGTTCAGATGTAGCATCTGATTCCTAATCCGAGTGGCATTTTTCTCACAAGAATACAATGGACGCTTTGCTGTTCTGAAGGCTGTTTACAATTGTACGGGCAGGCTGCGTTACTGTAAGCGATGTGTCATGAGGCTTGTGGGACGGAGTCAGCGGTGCAGGCCGACGTTTGCAAGCGCATCTTGACGTTGGCTCTGAAAGCTCTGAAACCTCTCATGGATTAGACGCTGTTCTCTCTTCGGAAAGTAAATTACATTTTTATTTGTGGCTGGAGACAACCGAGAGCAAAATGACAACTTCTAGTGCATCTGGGTTGCTTGAAAATGTATTTGCACCACTGGGGTGCCAAGATAGAAATTGTGATTCATTTTAGAGTGCCATTATGTATTATCTATAACATATATAACAGGTACTGTAATGGTTTTGTTGACTGTGTTTCCTTGCAATAGACATAATACAACTTGGTCTATTTGAAATGGTAATTTGTTTCTCTGAATCATTATACTCTGCTGAACCCATAGAACTTACCTAAAATTTTCACGTCTTTAGTTTGGCCATGAGGAATAGTAAGATTGTGTTATTATATGATTATTCATGACAAGCCATGCTTAGAGGCAAAGTTAGATTTGAATGTTTTTAGCGGTTGCGTCTTTAAAAATGTCATTGTTTCTACTTAATTCAATAGTTCTGAAAGAGTAATTAAAATAATCTTCACATTTATGAATTTAACAAATGCTTTAATTAAAACTTCACAGAGTCCTTTTTTATATCTTATTTTTCTGTGTTATAATAATATATATAATATAATATAATTCACTGAAGTGCAACAGAATACACTGGGCTGCTCGTGGATGGATGGTGTAGCACACAAATCCACATTACATTAACCATGATCATTCTCACAACCATTCTGCAGCAAAAAAATGCTCCAGATTGGCTGAGCTGTATACCAGTTTGACAGTGGCTTCTGGACACCCTACCCGTTTGGCAGATTAACAGGCTTCAGTGTTTCCATGCTGGAGTTTGCAGAATGTCAAGGCGGGCCTCTGGGGTCACGAGTGTGTGGGATGTGGGAAGCAATAGTGCAAACTGACAGATTGCTCCCTGGGCGCCATGGAAACAGTCCCACCAGCATGCGATGGACGTTTAGGTACACCTAAACAGGCTCTGGGTTGGATGTCGTGAGTTCATGTTACTTCTTACAACACAAATTTTCCAGCGCGCAAGC
>JAOYSI010007473.1:0-12120 GCA_025775065.1 Hiodon alosoides | reverse complement strand
ATTCTGTGGAAACGGATGATTTGGGACTTGACTATTCCCTTAAAGGTGTGTTTGGGGTGATAACTGTGTTCCTGAAGTGTTAACGAAAGGTTGCTGGGCGGAAGACGGTTAGAAAACTTCTTTAACTGGATAGACCTAGTCGCAGGCTCTGTTCGGGTGACTTGGGGAAACCTTGCGGTGTTACGAGTCATTCTAGTCAGCGCAAGGCAGGTAGCCGGCCCTCCTGCATCCACTTGGACAGCATGCAGTTGGGTGGTCTGAGGCCAACAGACCTTAAATGGGGCCAGGTCTTCTATCTGGTGATTTAGCGCCGCTCATGCACCAGTCCACATTGTACACCACACTAGGTAGCCACTAGACACCTTTGACTCTGAGTCTGAGGTACACTACTGATGTGTCCTAAAATTTAGAAATAACAATATTAAACAACATAAATAACAATGTTAAACAATTTCTTAAAGCAACCACACAACCCTAAAATAGTAGAACAAGATGCAACAATAAACAAATATTTAACCCAGACAATTATAACAAGACAGGAGAGGATTTTAAAAGTTAAACCTACTTACCAAAATCGCATTGTCAAGCGTAACAAAAAAGAAAAGCTACTCCTAACCTCACCACAAAAAATTTTTGCATAAATTGCGACATACAGTATCTGGGGAAACGGGAAACGCAATCAAAACAAGGCTAGCACACTTAAGACACGGATTACAGGCACTAGAAATTTTCAGGAGTTAAAGCTAACCAAAACTGGACACAAGAGGACAGAAGGTAAAAAGAGAAGGAATGGATCTCCAAACTAAGCACAAAAACTTCACTCATCTCAGTGTCTCTGGCCACTTACACTCGACATAGACTTGGACATCAAGATAGAATGTGAGGACCGCCAATAAAACAAGTTTGCTTTTTAAGGAACTGCATACTACTGCCATTTCATGATGTATGTTTAAAGTGATTGGTCTTTAATGTTAAATTTAGGATCGTATTTCTTTGGTTACTTCTGTCCCCTCAGGCTTTTGCAATGCCCATAGGACAAAGGTATACCAAACAAAGCATTTGTTAGTATTCTAAAGTATTCACACCTGATCCATTTACTTTGCAGCAGCCACACAGAGGAACAGGTCATTGATGTCCAGCATGAATAATGAATGACCACGCATTGGCTGCAGATGAAAAGGAGACACTTGGCATTGAATTAGACCAAACAAGGAGGCAGACAGAGGTTTTTGTATAAAAGATGGGCTAATATCCTTGTGGGTTGATTTGAGTCGCAAGTCTAGGTTGAAAAGATGGTGCAGTTTGTAGCCATCAGAGACTAAGTGATGCAGTTGGCAAGATCTTAATGCCTAACCAGACACCAGGCTGTGATCACGAATACATGAGTACTGTTTTGCAAATGATCCATACTTTGTTTGAAAGTGATACTAAACTGTTTTGGTTAGAATCTACAATTTATCCAAACGATTACCATAATCATATCCAAGAAGGTGATTAAAAAGTTTTAATTTGTGCTTCATCAGTACTTTTTAAATCTGCTGTAATTCTAAAATGTGGGGTAAAAAAGCATGCTGGTGCCATTCAGGCTCAGATGAAGGTAATTAAAATGTGTGATAATCCATATTTTCAACAGACTCAATCTGCATTGAACCAGAAGGCCCTTGATGTGGTGGTTCTGGTGAGTAGCCAGCAGGACATGAACCAGAGAAGACGAACCACTTCAGACCATCGGCAACCCCCTCAAAGGTCAGTCGCTCAAAACCAGTACAAAAAAAAGCTAGGAGAGAGCACTTTTTTAAATTTCTCATTCAAAACAGCAGGCATTGAAATTATAATGGTCTTATGCGTGACTATTCAATAATTGATAATTGAGCGCCGCGCCATATTGAAAAGGAACTGCAGATTGTTCTTTTTGCCTACCAGGTTAGAAAAGTAATTTTATCCAGTTGACGTTAGCGTATGCTTGTAATGTATTGGACTGTCTTTCCACACAAGATAAGAACCCTGCAGTTTGTTTGAATTACAGTTTAGTTGCTTTTATTCAAGGTGACACACACGGCTCACAATATCTACATTCATCCATTTATACAGCTGGATATTTTACTAAAGTAATTCAGGTTCAGTGCCTTGCTCAAGGGTACAACAGCTAGGGGGGACTTGAACCAGAAACCTTTCAGTTACAAGCCTGTCACCTTAACCACTACAACACCATGGATTTTCGACTGCCTTTTTCGAATAGTGACTTCTCTGCTCAAGCCTTGCTGAGACTTCAGGGCAACGTAACTTTCCTGACTGATGGATACGGACCCTGTGTCAATAATAAAGCTGCTTGCAGGACAAGGTATTCCTATTGAATATCTCATTTCAGGTGCTGAAACGCCACCTTCAAGGGAGAATAGGATGTCATCATCCAGAGGTCAGACCAGAGTGTGTCTGATAAATGTCCAAGTGTTCTGCTGGGATGTGGGGGAGGGGGAAACTCGGTGAGAACTTTTCTGTGGCTTTAGGGCACAGCTCCAGTTTGTTACAATTAGTGGTAATGACCTCCAGAACCCTGCAGCACTGAAAATGCATTAGTTTGGTAAATTTCACTTCAAGAGATCAAGAGAATAGCGTGGGAGGCTTGGCTTTAAGGCACCATGAGCATTTACTGTGTCTGTGTGTGTGTGTGTGTGTGTGTGTGTGTGTGTGTGTGTGTGTGCACTGTGGCTCTCCTTTTCTCAGTTTTGCTATCAGGAAACGCTTACAGAACCATAACTTATTGAATATCTGAAGTCCCTTTTTTCTTTGACCACGCACCAGGGCAAATCTCTAGCTGCCTTGTTTTACTATCTAACATTTTCACTACAGTTTAATAGTTTGCTTGTAACGTCATCTCACAATAATTCTTGGTTTTTCAGATGGGCTGATGACAAATACTGGAAACAAAAAAAAGAGTATGAAACTGTCGTTATCATCAAAGTCAAATAATCAGGTAGGGTATGGAATGTCAGCCTTCAACAGGAAAAATCCTGCCTTTCAAAAGATCTAAATTTCACTATCACTAGATGGCGCTGTAGTGATAGGGAGCAATTAGCGTTCCCTATCAGAGCCACATACCATTCCCATGGGTAAACTATAATCTTTTGTTTACTGATATTAATTCCTAGAACTACTGCCCTGGGGATACATTTTGTCATGCATTTGTTTTTGGTTCTCTTTAAATACAAAGCAAGGGCTAAAGCATGCAGTCCATTAGCTAATGATATCTGATCTAGTAATGGAGCGTAGATTTGTAATCTGGGGCGCTCAAACCCATTGAGGTGTGACTCTTGGAGCTGTTGAAAGAGAAAGCATATAGGCGCAACTTAACACAGATTAGTACACCAAGATATCAGCTTTTGTTTTGTGTTCCTCAAATAGAATTGCACCAATTTGTCATGCCAAGAGTGCGCATTCTGGCAAAAGAACATGGTGATGGTGTATATCTGTAACTAAAAGCTGTGATGCCATGAAAACCAATAGGGTAATTCTGTTTGAGAAATGTTCGTTCTGTTTCAGCCCCGCAGCCACATGGGTAGTTCCCACAACAGCACCAACACGTTTCACCAGCCGCAAAGCACCAACACATTCTTGCAGATACGTTCCACAGAAAACGGGAATTTATCTTTTTTTTGTTTTTTCCCCCAAGCATTTCACCAAAACCTGCCAAGACATTTAATCTAAAGCATTAAATTACCATCTCCGGTTTCACAATCTTAATTAACCTGCGCACACCTCCCCAGTCGGTGTTTTGACAATGATTCCATTTAGAAGTGTATAGTTTATGTGAAGCCTACTTTGGGTGGTCCTCTAGTTGGCTCGTGCTCTCAGTTCCCAGCTGTCCTAAACCTGGCCCGCTCTGCTGGATGCTGTGTCTTCTCCCGCCTCTTGCGCAGAAAATCATTACTCTTATTGCATTACTTTGATTACTCCAGCACACGTTTGATTTCAGTGTGCCATTCCCACGTGTCCTTTGAGGGCTTTACCCTGGGCCGCACCATTGGCCTATTCTGTGCTCTTTATTTCAAAGTAATTAAATTATGTTTTTCCTCTTAAGAGGTGGTGTGCTGACAGAACCTGAGCAGTGTAGAGAGAGGTTCCCTAATTTACTTAATGCAACCTCATCGGTTTTCCTGAATTCCTGCATTTTATTACAGGGGCATGATGGGGATGAATTTCCAGGGACTCTAAACAGCAGATTTCCTCCACCCAGTCAAAGGCAGGCCTAGTCTTAATCCTAACTGAAATTAATGACTTCCCTCCTGACTTGGAGCGACAGAGTCATTGTCATAGACTTAACACTGAGGACTGATAACTGGAGATATTGAGCTTCCTCTTCTGACAGGTCTAAAACGACTGCTGGGAAATTCTCCGCTCAAACTTTTTAAACATATTTTATTAGCCTGTCGCTGCTGAAAAAGGGGATGTAATGTTTTTTTACCTTCCCCTAATCACGGTGCAAATTTATTTTGCTATTTAACTGCATCATATTTTCCTGCCAGCCTTTACTGCTTTAAAAAAATGCTGTTTAAAAAAAAAAAATTGTGTATTTTTGTTGGGCCTCTCCATGACCCGTCAGATCACTTGTATATTATTGTAACATATTTCTTGGAGGGCTTCTTTTTATTTAGACGCCACTGGACCTGGAAGCAGCTGCCTTTTCTGCACCTCTTTTTTTTTTTTTTTACCTCATCACATTACACCAATGGTGGTTTAGGGTGGATAAATAAACCGTGTGGCACAAATGGAGCGCTGCTGAGTGAAACCCACAGAGGAGACGGGCTTGAGCTCTGCAGGAAAATAAATAGCCCAATTCTAGAGCCTCCATCTTTATCCGCCTGGAGAGACTGGTGCGGTCGTCCCAGTGGAATAGAAGAGCTCAGTGTGACAGTGAAGTGTGAAGCCATTCTCCAGACTCCCTGGTCAGGGAAGCCCCAGGTACTGCATGCTGATCCAGGCCCTTCTCAGTCTGCGCCAGTTGGGCTGTTTTTATGACCTGACTGGATAGGGGAATCTCCAGAACGCTTGGATTCACCTTTGGGGAAAAAGTCCACACCAGGAAACCCGACGTGGGCTTGTCTCCAGTACCTCGTAAACCGCACACTTCACTCCCATGCTGAGAGCAGTGTGGACTGGGTTTAGGTCGTGGACCATTCTACTGTCAGTCTGTCCATACTCCCCTCGGACTGCTGCTGCAATCCGTTGATGGAACTTAGCCAGGGATGCCTTGATCAAAAGTATTTCCTGTTTTTTCTTTGATCCTTTCAGTCATCTGATTTGTATAATATTATAAAAAGTCATGTTTGGGCCATATTGACGCAAGAATTTGACTACACCCATCTTGATGACAGAATTGAAACACTGAGTGCTTCTTTCTCCAACAGTGGTCCTCTGAAGCTCTGCAGAGATTGAAAGACTAGTGGAATCAAGGTCAAACATGGAAAGTTTAGAACATAAACACCATGCATCACTCAT
This sequence comes from Hiodon alosoides, assembly GCA_025775065.1. NCBI lineage: Eukaryota > Metazoa > Chordata > Actinopteri > Hiodontiformes > Hiodontidae > Hiodon > Hiodon alosoides. Next base: position 6,624 of record JAOYSI010007473.1, on the reverse strand, counting down.
CTGGTGCTTTTGTTTTTAACGAGACTGCTATCTTTTTACCTCACTAGGAATACCTCATTTTTATTGCATTCTTTTTCAAATTTTAATTTGACAAAACAATTATTCAGTCAAATGTGATTTTGCTATTGAAGTGTATGAGCCATAACCATAACCCTATTTGTTGTCCTGAACCTGTTGTCCGGTCAAGCGACCCTGACTCCCTGCTTCTGACACTGTCTGGGCTATTGGGAAAGCAGAGCCTTTTGGCTGCTCAAAGCTATTCTTATTTTCTGATGAAAGAGTAAGAGTGAACTGGGCTTGTAGTCCCTAACAAAGGCCCCGATAAAAGGTTGATTTTATGTCCACTGAGCTGGGAAGTGGGCTGGGTTGGGGAGGATGAGGTGAAGATGCAGTAAACGGAACGCATCCAGCTTATCTTCTGAACTTGGTAGGAGTAGAAGAATGTGCTGGGCAGGACTTGTGTAGCCACTGTGTTTAGCGGTAAGGAAAGCCACCTAGATTGCAGCTTGCTGTCCAAGAACTTGATTCAGGTTTGCTTCAAGACCAGAAAATAATGAAAACTTCAAATCAAGAGAATGACGGTGTTTCAATGGCTTAAATGGCTTGTGTGAGACCTGTTGCTTCTAGAAGGTTATTGACAAGAACGGTTTGTTGACATGCTTCTGATTTTATCGATTTTTATCAGGCAGCACAAAGCAACCATTACCTTTTTCTGTAATTTATGTATTCCACCCTAAAAATAAAACTCAAAGGTTAAAGTAACTGGAGTGCCACGTCCAGCTACTAAAATAAAGAAACTTCATTCTAAAGGAGCAGCGTTTAGGTGTGTCCTTTCCAAAGTCCCTCTGTGATAGGAAGGCACAAGGCTTCACATCACACAAAGCCTGCAGATCCAGCTGAGTAAACAACCAAGGCCCAACGTGCCCGGGCAGCCCCTCACATCCGGGGCAAGGGCCCCTAAAAGCATAAACCCATAAGTGTAGTTTTCTTTTTTCTCCTCATTGAATTTGTTTTCAAGCATAGAGTTTTTTTTACATGTGTTTATTTAATCCAGAGATGGTATAACCTCTCCTGTGCAAGCGTGAAGCGTGTGTGGGCTGAACCTAGCAGTGTTTAGGTAGTCGTAGCGTCAAAATGCCCCGAGTCCTGTATATGTCCCGATCGCTTCCTCCCTTTCCTGTGTGCAGACGCACACCCTGGTGTCGGAGGCCGCCCAAAAGAGTGGGACCAGGTGTCCAGAGAGAGGCTTCACTTCTCCGAAATGTACACACGCTTCCTTTGTGGATCCATTTGTGATCTGTGCTGCCCTGCATCCTTCTGACTTTCCTGATTGGTATGTGCCTCCACCTTCTGACAGAATGTACTTTCGGGAGTGTAGGTGTTGCCTTTGTAGCCAAGTAGGCCTTTTAATTTGAGCTTGTAATTAACTTCTCAGAATCTGATGAAAATGAGTGTAATGAAATGCGAAAGGAAACCCATTGGTTACCTCAATGTATCAAACAAAGAAAAATAAGAACAATGTGATAAATGCTCGACTAAACCTAACGGTTTCTCTTTTCTAGAAATGTTAATTGATACTACGATAAATGACCTCGTATTCAAGTTTATTCAAAATCTACAATAAATTTAAAACTTGAAACAAATTGTTTACTTTAGCAACGGATGTTTTCTGTTTTTTTCTGTTTGGATAAAGGAACTATGGGAACAGTAGAAAGAGATGTGTCTTGCGTTTTAGGTAATACAACAAGCACAGGATTCAACAAATTCAATAATGTTACGGTTGTGTAAGAACTTCTGTGTAAAAAAAACATATTTTTACAAACCCTTTGATATAGCTAAATCTGGTCAAAGTAAATGATATATTTTTTAACAGTAGATTTTGCTGAAACAGATTTATGGGATGATATACATTTTCCATGACAAAAAAATAGCTTATTTTGAACTTTAATAAGCTAACCTTGGTATGGGATATGAAAAGAAATGTTTGGATTTGTAGCGACAATAACGGTAAAACAATCATCCCTACAGTAAAAAAAAACCATTGATGCATTGTCCATAAATTGAAATGAATAATTTTTATTCCGATAAATAAAATATACAAATTACAACTGAATGCTTGATATTTAGCCCTGATTTAGACATAATGTAAGAGCTGCCTTGACATTTTTCTAGCTTAGTTGACTTTAAGAAGCTAATTTTAACGATCGCCTGTCTCGACTCCTGCATATATTTAGGAGCAACAATTCCACTCTCAATATTTAGATTAAAGCTTAGAGCTGAGCTTCATGCAACACAGACTGACGTGCTGCCTCCCTTAATGTCTCTCAAGAAGGGAAGTAAAATGACTGCAGTAATCTGTTGTCTGGTAGTAAGTGGCTGCAGAACTTAATCCTTCTCAAGTGTTTGGTTATTAAGTTTACTTATGGGACAATTACTATGGTAATTTTTTGAGAGCCCCCTGTGTCTCCCACCCAATAAGTCCAGAGAATAGGTTTCTACGACCATCACATATATCACATTGCAAAATTAATTTGAAAACAACATTTTGTTTAGGCATAAGAATTAATGATATATTAAAAGCTTGAATCAAATGGCAAGAACAACAAAACAGAAAAAAATGTATGTATGAGACTAGCATCAGGCTATAACGAGATTTCCAGTTCTTAAGTTCTCCTGCCTGGGATACCTGCATGGGAGAAGTGGAGGTGGTCTCAACTTGGCAGAGATGTAAGGAATGATGCAAGAACCCCATTCCTGACTTCTCCTACTGGCCCTAGCTGCTCCTCTAATCTGTAATCCGACTGTCTGAAAGTTCATTTAATTTATAGGAGTATTAATATTATAGTATTAGTATCGTGTCCTTGCTGTGTCAATCCTAAGTTTATAAATAATTGTTCGGTTTAGTCCTTCAGTAAAATCGTCTGCAGTTATAGTGAAGCCTAATTGTGCTACCATTTATTTTTTTTCCCCTAATGCTGGTGACTGTATGCCGTGGAGCTGACATGGCAAGCCTTTATCAGGCTGCCTCTGAATAATGACCTCCTCCCTGTACCGGTGTCCTGGGAGTACCTTCACCCTGAGAGGGACATGAGTTCAGTGTGTATATATTACCCAGCAAGTCAAATCCGTAGGGTGCGGAGTCTGCACCCTGCTTTCCCTAGACAGGATTTACATGTTAACTAGCTGTCATAATGTAGTTGGTCAGTTTTAACTGAATAGAAGCTAACCACTTTTTTTGAATCATTTGTTTTGAAATGGTCATATTTTAAAGTTATTTTTAACTGAATTGTTGATCTTTTTTTATTTATATTTCAAGAACTATTATCCTCTAATGGTAAACTGAGAGTTACAACAAACTGACACCTAACTGCTATTTATAAACATGATGTATGTTTAAGTGGGAAATGGGCTGTTCATTCCCATATACAGATCTTTGATATAATTTACTGTTCCTTTGAGGTAAAGATGTCTGAAAATTCTCATGTGACTTTACACGGTATCAGTCCCTCTTGTATGGCTGTATAATGAGTGTGCCCTATTGTAGAGACATTTAAACCACATCTTTTCGAAACCCACATAGTTGAATAGCGAAGCCTGGGAAATATCAAGCCCTGCCAGGGGCGCTCAGATGGAATACTTTGGAGACGGAATCGGGGTTTCTACATTGCAAACCAAGGAGAGGGTAAGTTAGTTCACACACTGACACAGTAGCCTTCTTCCTCGTTTCAAAACTCAAACTTTTTATCTTTTTTTACCCGTTTCCTGATTTATTTAGTTTTAGCGTAAAAAAAAGAAATGAACTAGAAAATGTTTGTCTTCCTTTTTTTCAATGCAGGCTTTAGTCCCAAGAGCTTTTTCAACAATGGACCTTGAGTCTTTTCCTTAAACATTCTTTAAATGTGGATTTGGACAGAAGCCACTCAACCACCCTAAATCCCCAGAAGAGAGCATATAGGCCGTTGTGGGGCATTTCTTTGAGTCCCTCAGCTCCCCCTACAGATGTCCCCATGAAACAAGAGGGTCCTTAGCGCTCCTGTGTGCCTGGAGGTGCTACACAGAGTGGGCCCTTAAAAATCCAATACCACAATCGCTAACTTTTATTTTGGGCAGTGCTACAGCCCTACCACTCTGAGTGGCACGAGTACCATGTCTTTCTCTTCAAGTTGCAGATGGTGTTGCTTTGTCATAGGGAGCCTGCGTCTCGCGTTTCTTCTCTGGAGGGGCATGGATGCATGACCTAGTGCTTCAGTCTAAACCTTCTTTCAGCCCTCCCTCCACCTCCTGCTCTTGAGTATCACTGAGGTTCAGTCCTGTCTGATGAAGTGCTCTAGATGGCAGTCTGTTCATGTTAGGCATGCCGTCCAAAGACGGTAGGCTGGGTCTGCTGAGCAGATTCATGGCTCAAAGCCTCAGTGTCGGTTCTGATGGCACACACTACTCACTCTTCATATTTGATTAAGTCATTATGAGAGATGTGCTCTCGTCATGGATTTATTACTGACCTCCAGAAAAGTGAATAATGAAACGCCATCTCCTGATTGCAGTTCTTCAGCCTTAGCCATCAAATAGCATAGCATGGAAGATGCATGCGTGCACACTTTGAGATACAAAAACACAATGTGTTCCATTTGCTTTAGAATTTCTCTTCAGTACTATTCAACACAAGGTTCTCCTCGTAAAATTTAACTTCATAATCAACCATTCATTTAACAGGAAGGAAATATTGGACATGGTCAGTTTATTAATGAACATGCTTTAATCAGGGACAAAAATAACAAAAGGATGATGTGGTCCCTAATTGTGTCCCATTTCCTACGTATTTTTTTTTTCTTTGCATGGAAATTATAGATTACATTGTAAAATGTGTGTAACCTTTCCGTGTTGCTAAATAAAAGTACTGGGTCATAGCTCATGAATGCACAGTGCAACTGGAATATAATTAAATTAAATAACATGGGTTGATTGGCAACACAAAATAATTCATGGTTTTAAAATTGGTATGGTAATTAAAACTGAAGTATCCTTAAAAGGGAATGTATTGTAGATATATTTTTATTAGATATATTAACTCGAATAACTTTTATAAAATGTTGATTTGCTTTGCATGGAGAACGTGCCCACTATGGATCTATTTAGGTTTGTATGTTGGTTAATGTCCTTCAGCTGAAACAATTAAATAAATCCCAAATCTTTTTATAAGAGAAGGCACTCTAACCGCATGATAACTATTTCGTATGGCAGCAATAAATTGTTCTATAAGTTTTTATTCAGAAATAGATGATATCCAAAAAGATACAAATTCTCTGTGCACTAAAGTATGCGAAGGATATTTGTAATTACTGGTAGACGCTAAGCCAAAATCTCATGGTTAATTGCTTCAGTGAAGCCAAAGCTCATGGGATTTGGTCCTGAGTCAAAAAGTTCTGTGCGGTTGGACAGCGAACAAAGCTCTCAGCGGACGTGTGTGGAAGGATATAAACTTTCATATAAAATTAAGCAGGAATTGTCACTCTGCTGACAAACCACGATTCAACAACATCAATAGCCACCCAGAAAAAGGAGAAAATAACAATTCTACGACCACTGTGGGAACGCAGTAAACTTTGTTTTCCTCAAGTCCGGAATCCCACACTTAAACCTGCAGGCATGGAAATGTGCAGAAGGCCTGGTCTCCTGGGAGTCAGGCCTACCCTCAGGCCTGTGAATCCTAATGTGGCAGGGTTTTTCACAGGGCTACAGGATGAAGTCACTATAATGTATCATTTAGTGTTTTAAGCCCCATGGTACCCATACTACTCATCTAATTCAGTAATGACTCTGTCCCTCTCACTGCCAACCCCTATCCCCCTTCCCTGGGTATTTATAGCAATAAGTCATGTTGCATAATAGATCAAATGTTCACATGGGTGAATTTTGCTCTGGTAAACCTAGGGGATAAATGTTTGCATGACTTGCCGCTGCAGAAGCGGCACTAGGAACTGGGGTGCCCCGTTAGGACAAACGGGACTCCTCAGTCTTTTCCTCTCGCCTTTTACATTTGTATTTTAGTCATTTAGCAGATGCTTTTAGCCGAGCGACATACAAAAGTGCCGTAGTTTAGGGGTTAGCATGCAACAACTGAGCTACCATGCCGTATTGATGACTGCTGCGAGAAGGCACCAATACTAACATACAATATGACCCCAATGACCCCAAACCAAGGGAGATAACAGCCCCAAGCCTACTGTAGAATGGCACTTAAAATCAACAATTCCCTCCTGACGACTTATCCATATCCAAAAATAATTGAAAAAATCTGATGTCCAATCCTGGCTCTTTTCTCTGCTAGTTTTCCTCTTTAAAGGCCTTGTTGTATTCTCTTCCTGCATAGACGTAATCTACAGCTAGCTGTCCATTTCGGCCACTCGTACCTCTTCTGAAACACAGAAATGTCCTCTTTGCTAATACTTGATTCAATAAAATATTTTGTGAAACGATTTTCCTGTAGAATGACTAAAGCAAGTCACAAATCAGCACTCTTGATCCATTTTTTTTTTTTTTTTTTTTTTTTTTTTTTTTTTAAACGGTTGATGAATGATATGGGTGTTTTTGGATTTTAAATGCCGCCCGTTAACAAAAAGTTAT
>JAOYSI010007472.1:24843-43528 GCA_025775065.1 Hiodon alosoides | reverse complement strand
GCCCCCCCCCCCCCCCGCCCCCCCCCCCCGCCCCCCGCCCCCCCCCCCCCCCCGCCCCCCCCCCCCCGCCCCCCCCCCCCCCCCCCCCCCCCCCCCGGTCCCGGTTGGTTGTTTATGAATGTATGATAGCTGAGGTGTAGAAGGGGGCCGCATTGTCTTAGACTGTGTGTATAGCTCCCTCTGAGTGAGGTGGGTGGCTGGATTTGATTGGTGTTAAATTGGATTTACTTTAACAGTAAGCTGTTTGGGAATGCACCACCTTTTCGGGCCTTGTTTGTTTAACATACAGAAGTGTGTTTTACTTTTGTGTACTTTGTTGGTTGCTAATTGCTATCAGTTTCCATAGAAACTTCAATCCTGTTGTAGTTTGAAGGTTAGGAATTCTTCGGCCTTTGAAGATTAGTTCTCCTAAAAAGGTTTAGTTTAAGCCTTGAGGTTTAGGTGGCCAATTTTTAGCTTCTGAGCATAAGACTGCGTGTTAGGAGATGGACATAAATGGATTGTAGGGGCATTACTTTTCATCTTGCTGTTTTGAAAGGTGATTTGGGGATTGCGGTCCATGTCGCTTCTTTCCGCCAAAGAGTATTCAAAGTCATGTTGAACACAATACGCTTCGGTCAGCAGTGATGAGCCGGGGCTTCTAAAATATAATGACATTATGGTAAGCCAATGGACCATATCAAGAAGAACATCTCTGTCTGTGTAGCTACTAAAATTTGGTTCAAATGATCTAAGAAAAAAAATGGATTAGATATTTTAGGTTGGAAAAAAATGGCAGTTGTAAAAAACATCTTAGAGAAAATCTAACTTTTGAAAATGTTTTGAATAGCCAGACTGCTCCCAGTTTGCAAGTATTTTTCATTCTGCTCATATTGCTTTTTCTGCTTTTAAAAATAAGGTAGCTGCCAGCCATTTTTAAAATTGTGTTAAAGGCTAGGTTGGGGGATTATGATATTGGTTGGGGGATTATGATAGGCCCTTGCCATTTCACAGGCCTAAGAGATGCTAGCCAGAAACAACTACTATAAACTGATCTTTTGTACATTAACGCCGGTCCCTGGCCCTGTTTGCTTTGCTACTTCATCCTTGAATAAAAAGAACTAATGCAACTACTCTGGTGAAGTGCAGGGGGAATGGCAGTTTGACCCTGACTGTGTAGCAGTGGCCCACGACTGAAAAGGGGAAGGGCCGCACAGACATAGCAGTGACATGGCTTGGAGCCATTCAGACACCCTCTGTTTCTCTCTCTCCCTCCCTCTGTCTTTCTCTCTGTCTCTCGTTAGTTTTCCTGCGCTGAAGTGCAGGCATCATAAGCCTGTTACTTCTCCATGCCTGGCTCTGTAGCGAAGAAAAATTATATTTCAACCACACTGGCCATGGAATTCAGAAATGAAAAGCTCCATTTCCCTAATTCTTTGTGATCATTAGCCAAGTGCCCGACAACCGGCGACCAGGACTATATCAAGTCATGCAAAAAGAGAGAATGACTTGTGGTGCCAGACCCCAGGCATCTTTTAGCTCGGCAGCCAAAAAGCATCCCGCAACCCTGTTAGCTTTCTCCTCCAGTGGTTACTGTAGAGGGGAAATTACACTCAACTTCCACACAAGTGCTACAAAGACACGGGCCAAAAGCTGTCGCAAGTTCAGTTTCCATGTGATGTTTTTCAAAAGTCTCTGGGTGAGATGGCCATATGACATAAACCGTTGGGAATTCGGCTCTTCGCTCCAACACTGTAGCTCGCGTAGCCATTCACATGGACCTGCTGTCTTCCGCACCCACTTGCTTTTTGTCATTGCATAATATGTTTCATTGAGCCTAGGTCTGTACATGAATATGGATAAAATTCAGCTAAATATGATCTGGCATGAAAGCAAAGGGCCATAACCGGGACACATCCATGTGGGAAGAGACTTTGTTCATCCTAAGGAGAAAAGAAATCGAGCACTGTGTTTATTTTGTGGGATTTGGTTTGCCTTTAACCCCCAATGGAATCTTTCAGAGGTGCATAAAAGTTTTGAGGGGAGTGTTGAGGGGAAAATTGAATTTACTCATTGAACAAGCTTTTCATATGTCCACTTAAAAAGTTATTTCATTTCCGTATGGATGTTTATCAACCCTGGCACTATTTATTTTATTTTATTTTATTTTATTTTATTTAGCATTTGGAGCCAGACCAGCTTTAGCTATTGGTACCGTCAGCGTTGGTGTGGCTTTCTGCGAGAGAATCGATTTCACCAGGACAGGAAATGAAATTGCGTCGCCAACTGAGTGCCAAGTTTCAGGCACAGTGGAAGCCCGAGAAGTCATAATAGTTTTCGTGAATTAATGCATTCTCCTTTACCGACTTCTCTGGCTCTAATGCCTTTACTGTGCGAGGGGATAAGAAGTGATTGCCCTGTATTACAACCGTACAAAACAGCATGACAAGACCGCTAAAATGAAAAAGTAGAAGAAATCAGGAGAAGAAAATACCAATTATTTTGTAACGTAGCATTGATAATTGACTTGACATCCGGTAATGCTACCCAAGTTCATTTGTAAATGTGACGCTACATACAGTGTTGCTTCTTAGCCACTGATGCCGTTGTGTAAATTATGGCAACTGCTGAGTGCTGATTTGCGAAGCATGGGCAACTTTTTGTGTGTGTGTGTGCGATTTATAAGCAACGCAGATATCATTTGAACTTCAATAAAATGTGAGAATGAAACTGCATCATAACTGTTGGTATGCTAATATGTGAAATGGAGGGCTGTGGGGCTGTGTGTGGGCTAAGTCAATGAGCCGGTTCATAGAATCACTGAATAATAAGGATTCGAACCGCACCACAATTATTTTGCCAAACTCAACGTTCAACGTTATTACTGATTATCCTAGTGACTGTTTTCTTAGCACTCATATTATTTTTATATTCTGCTGGTGGTAGTGTTAACCACCACCGATTGTTCACAATGTTCACTCAAAAGAATCCTCTTAAGCTGCTTTGTTTCTCCCAAAAAATACAGAATGGGAAACGTGTGCTAAAAGGCACATTATCCACTATTAATTGCAAGATGGCGTCTAAATTGTAATTTAGGAACTGATAACGGTGCCCACTACATGACTCTGCTTGTAGGTGTTTGTTTTCTTGAGGGCACAAGTCCTTAGGTGCTCAGGAGACAGGAGCACAGCTTGAGCGGATTCCTTTCCCGGCAGGAATCAGGTGTGGCTCCGCCCACTGAACGGGAGGCGGGGCTTTGAGAAATAACGGCCAGTCTCTGTGCTCCACCTCACTCCTCCCTCACTATCAAATCCTCATTATCTCCTCTTCAAAGGCACTTAAGAGTTAGGCCCTAATGATTTTAGAACCTGCATCTCTCAGGTTTACCAGGGTGTGTAGATCCACACAACCGCCCATGTTTTATTTATAATCATTTATAAATCAGCATAACATTTTCTAAATAAACTTATAAATTTACCCTTTATTTAGGTGGACGTAATGTAATTATTTAGTAATGGTCCAGAGGTATTACCTGTTGTTTGTATATGTGTACTGCACTGTGTACAGTTATGTTTGAATTCTTCCTGTGGCATCAACTATAGCTGCCGTTTAAGCTCATTTTAGACCCAGGGAATAGTAATGTTCAGTGTGATTGATTTCTATTGTATTACATATCTGAACACCGGGTCTTTTGAACGAGACTTTTATTTTGAATTTCACCCACCCTAGGAAATAGTATCTTTCTTTCCCCTTGGATATTTACTTTGTAAATCCCCTCAATACTCTGCCTCCTCCTTGCATATGGCTCTCACTCCAGGCTGCTAAACTCTCTGGCCTGCTGTTGTGCTTGTGCTTGTTTGTAAGTCATTGAATTTGCTCAGGCCTCATTTGGTCCTATTGTGAGTCACATTGACTGCCTGTCTGTGTATCATAATGCAAAGCTTGCATGCCTCAAGGGCTCTCTAAAAGCACGCCAGTGTTTGCTCTACTCAGCTTGTCACCCGTGCGGTCACCTTTAGCTTTCTGCGCTGCTGACAAACAGGCTAACAAGGCACTTTGTTTTCTCCTTAAACAAATTCAAGGGCAATCAGAGGCTGTTCCCTTGCGGTAAAACATCCCTTTCTTCGTTCCTCGGCGTCGGAGTACCACTTTCCGCACGAACATAGAGCCGATTCACACTGAATCAGAAAATTGATCACTGTTAAAGCTTGGTAAAAAATAATTATAATCTGACTTGGAAGTCCTTTATAGAGTTTGCGTCACTTAATGCTGACTTCACTAGGATGAATCTGAAATGTTGGGAGGGACTGTTGTTTTTTTTACGCATCTACATCTGTAGATAACCATCAAAGCACGTAGTCAGTTTAAAGATTTGTCAAACACAAACTTCTGCTTGTGTGTTGTAAAAACTATATAACAAAAAAAAAGCTCACATTGGGTAGGTTTAAATGGGTCTTTTATATATTTTCGGCTTTATTCATGTTCTGTTATTTTCATTTATATAAATTACAGTTTGTGTGTAATGTTTAAAAAAAGATAAGATTTAAAAAAACTGGAGTAAATTAAAATAGTTGTAGCGACCACCATTGAGAGAGAGAGAGTGTGTTTATGATCTTCTAGTGTTCTAAATAACCACACAGGCTGGGACCAAATCAAAACTTTGACAGCCCACTAATCTCATCAAAAAACATTGTATTAAATAGCGTTTTCTTCTACTCATAAAAATAAATTGCTATTAAATACAGTTACGTAAAGTGCGATTAGTGGGTAGCCAAAGTTTAGAAATAAGTCCCCTTCATAGTTTCCTTTGAAAAGCATTTAGTGATGGTCCAGAGAGATTAACGGTTGTAATATTGTTGGGACTGACTTCCTTAGTTAAGAATTGCTTCATACAGTTCTTGTGTTCACATGTATTAATCGTGAAAAAAGTGTAATGTAATAGAGATTGGTTCTTGCCTTGAAAAAGAGAGCTTAACATGCATGCCTTTTAGTCTTTTAGGTGGTCTTGGAGGGGAACCATGAGGACAGATCGTTATGATACTTAGTAATGTGAAAACAATTAGCAGGGGTTTTACAGCGTACAGAGAGATCTGAAACTAAACAGGGGACGTTGTTGCAGGATCCGGTGTGGGTGCTGGTAAATCGCTCTAGCCCTCTTCTAACGTAGAAAAACACAAGCGCCTCAGACTCGCTGCGGTGGGTTACTTTTGAAGTATTCCCTATGTTTTTATACCTGTGATTCATTTGAATTAGAAAGAGAGTTGTCCCTTGCGCTAACTTCCATGTCTCAGAAGGGATGGCTGCTTGCAGAGTATGGACAGCAGTGTGAGGGCCTCCACTCATTTTAAAAGAGAAGACAGGCTTTCTGAACTTTTCTGAGCTCTGAGGGATCTCTTTGGCAGCCATGGGTCCCTAAATGGTTGCTTGCATCGCCTGAAGCCAGACGTGGACTGCGGCGATGGTGGCTAAAATTATGGGCAAATAAAAGGTTTAATTGGTCTACGTCCCTTAGATTTTTCTGTTGTTTGTTTGTTTTTGGTTGTGAATGTTTTTTTTTCCTTGGTTCAGTCTCACTGTATGGAACAATCTGAATGTTGTCTAGGTGAAGACAATACAAATATGAGGACAAAATGTTGTTTAACAAGGACGATCGAAAATGTGATTGTTCTGAATGTGGGAAATCAAGCTCATCTCACTCTAATTAAAAGACCACTAAAAGTAACGTGGGTCTCGGCTCTCCACCGGCCAAACAGCTGCAATCTTGCCTTTTTTTTCTGTGGTAAGTAAGCAGCAATGCTGTTTCATTAGAGGTAAAAAGAGTGTTATTACAGGCCGCAATGCCAGGGCCATTCCTGGATTGGCAGGGTCCAAACAAGCTCAGACAAGAAGTCCACGGAAGTCCCCCATCGCAGTGCTAAGGCAGTACCAGTGGAAAACCTTAGCGCCTCACTGTAGCCCAGGCCTTTGTGCTCAGAGGCTCTTTTAGCTGCGGAAGCAAGAGCCAGGACCTGGAATGTAAGGCCGGCATCCCATGCAGGAGCAAAACTGTGGCTCTCGCCTCCCAGAATAACAACCACCGGGCTGCCTTCTCATTGGTAGCATTTAAAAAATATATATATATTTTTTTTTTCCCCTTACGTTTACATTTCTGCGCAGGAAATGGGCACCTCAGTCCCTAAGTTATTTTAAGAACTTTTGTCTATCAAAGCGGGGATCAGGAGAAAGATTTGCGGGGCTTTCCGCGCTTCCTTCTCTCTCTGCTTGCCGAACTTTTCACACCAGCCGCTGGTGAATTAACAGAAACACTCTCTGTGCGTCTGCAGTCGGCCTGAGGATTGCTTTCGAACCACAGAAGGGTTGCTTGTCCATCAAATTTCTTCCACCGTAAACTTGACGTAGGTGTTAAATCGCAGCCTGTGGTGTGTTTAAATACATTGGAAAAATCTTACTCATCCCAGAAATATGACAAAAAGCCTCAATTTAAATAAAAGTAATGAAATATTCATTAAAAATACTGGATTACAGGACTGTGCGCCACGGTATAAAATTGCCTCTATCTCATGTATTAAATCAGATGAGAACACAAATGATGGTGCTATATTGCTCTACTTAATCTAATTTATTTTCAGACGGTCAGGAAATATGCAGAGGTAGGGCAAAATGGGTTTGTGGTAAAAACAGGACACAAATTTCTGGATCCTATAGAATCCAAGTTATATAGAAAGTTGTAAGATTGAATAAAAGCAATGACGGCCCTTTTGGTAATACTTTATTTCAGTGGGTTCTAAGCAGACGTACAAGAACACTATATAAGACTACCTAACTTTATCAATCATAAATATTTTTACAAACTTATTACGACATCAAAAATCATATATTGCCATGACAACTGATCGTTCTTTAAGATGGTCAATGTTACCCATGATGGTGTGTGAGTGTGAATTCTATTTAACAACTTTATGGAGGTTAATAAACTGTTATGAATTTGGGCTGATGTATAGATAAAAAAATAAAATAAAATTTTTGTTTTGTTTGTTAGATTATTGGAAGAAAGGCAGTTGACTAATGAAGTATCACTCTTCAACAAGTCACTCAATTCAGCTGTTCATTTCAGTGAATCATTGGCGGTAAATGTTTTTTTAAATGATTTTTAAATTTTATTTTACAGTTTACATTTGATAATGCTCCTCTTGCTGGAGGAGGCAACCGTCGCCCCTCTGAGTCCCCCTCCACCGTCACTATTCAGCCATTTTAACCTTTTGAGTCATTTAAAGGGGGTCAAAAAGAAGGTCACCGAACACTGAGAGCAGCTGGAATTCTCAGCTGAATGATGCAGGAGAGAGGAGAAAGAGAGAAAAACCAACAAGCGGGAGTCTTTAATGTCTGGCTCGTCTCTCTTCCGACACCGCCTTGAAACAAGCCCGCCGCGTCTCCCAGGCGCGGACCAGTGCCACATACCGCTAATGCAGACACCCTCGAGAAGCCATTAGCCAGCCAAACGGGAAGGGAGATCCATCATATTTAGGAAGCGGTAAATCTGCGGGCGAAAGGTGCTGCCTGAGCTCGGCGTCCCCAGCCGTTCGGGAAGGTTAGCCTTTTATGAGCCCGTTGGGAAGGGGTCGTATGGTGGGCCTTGAATAGAGGCTCCCCATGTTCTCTTTAGCGGAATGTGAATAACTCTTGACCTAACAGAGTCACTTGATTGGCATAAAGACCGGAGGGGGAGGGGGGGGGGGGGGTTGCATGAATTGATGATGGCGGGGATGGAGGCCGGGGTAAGGAGGAGTCGGCCTTGTCCCGCTCTGGGCGAGGCCCCCGGCTGTCGCCTTGTTTGGGAAGCGGAGGGTCCAGTGGCCACAGTGCCGGCGGGACGCCGGGGCAGGACATTGTGCAGGAGAACGGGGTGCGAGCCTGCGCGTGAGAAGAAACCGGGACCCGGCTGAAAGAGACCGCTCATGCAGAAAGCTTCGGGAGGGGTGAGTGGAGGCAGATGTTGGGAAGGAGACCCTTTTCACGTCTAACCCTCCTCTCACCATCACCGGCCCGTCGGTGACTCACATCAATCACGCAGCGCTCCCTTTGAATTCATACTCCTTACACGCTGGCCGTGCAGACCGCGGCGCTCTCTAGATTTATGGTATGAATGAGAAGCTTTTCCGTGTTGTTTTTCACAGATGGAATCCCTTTTCTCAGGCTGTTCAATTTGTTTAGGTCAGAGTCGGGACGCTTGCTTCCCCGTAGTTTGCAGAGCCAAAGGTGACATCTTTGTACAGGTGGAGAAACAGCCTGAGCAGAGATCTGATTTTATACTCAGAATTATACACGGTCTGTCTTTTCTGTTTAACCCTGAGCTGCGTATTTTCCGGATTGTTGAGGAATCAAATTAAACGTGCATGGAGGAACAGATGTCTTTTAGCCAGCTAAAGTCCTGTCCAGCCAGGTCTGAAGAGGAAAAATAACATTATTTGGACCTCTAACTGTTTCTCGACCAATATTTCCGAGGGCTCCTTTGTGGTGAGACCAATTCCCCCCCACAATGCTTCCTTTGTGTTATAGCTCCCAAAGTTCCAGAGAGCAGATACGGCTGGAATGCATCGAAAGCAGGCACTGCCATTACCAACATCTGCGCATCTCTGAAGGCCCAACGTCACCCGAACCGCAGCTTCAATGAGCCGCTTCCTACAGAGGACTGCAGGCACTGGGGCCCATCAGTGTCACAACAGGGCATTCTGGGAACATACGCGGGTCACCGCAAGGCTGATAGAGCGGTTTAATGCACTTCCCTTGTGGCTCAATTGAAAAGCCCTCCTTCCCATACATACAAAGGAGGAACCTTTCTAAAGAGCAGATAAGAGTGGTGACGCGCGGATGCCTGTACACACACGCGCAAAAATATGTGCACGAAAAAATATATAAATATACGCGTACGCATACCCACATCCACGCTCGACAAACATACACACACATACACACATTCATGGTCTGTTAAATGTTCACCTCTCTGTCCTGGAGGCAAGACAGAATATGATAAGGAGACCTCTATAAATGTCACAAGGGCTTTCTACAATCATTTTTGATAAGGGGTCGTTTAAAAAGAGGCTGGACTGTAAGTGTGTGTGTGTGTGTGTGCGTGTAAGGAAAATAGTTTTTAGAAGTCTGTTTTTCAGGGTTTTATACATCAAGGGTCAAACTAAAAAATGACAAAACTTTGTCTTTATAAAAATAAAATAAATAATCTTTTAGAAGTCAGTGTCTGTTTTTGAAGGGGAAAAGGTATAGAACAGGACAGCGGTGCTCTTCAGCGTTTCCATTAGCAAGGACCCATGAGAAAAAGTTCTTTGCTTTCTTACTTAACTGCCCCAGCGTATGCAACTCATTGAGTGTGTTGTTAGCACAGGAGTGAAATAACATCCATGAAATTCAAAACCCAGCAAACATGCCACGAACCGGGTGGAGGAATGATGCTCTTCATTTTGCTAGTTTTATATTTTGTATGTTTTCTGTGTTGTGTAATTGTTTACCAGGGTCTACATGGTTCTTGTCTGGTTACTGTTAACATTCACATGTTGTTTTTGCCCTGATTATTATAAAAGAAGGCCTTTATACATTTGTTGATGTCCTTTCTTTCACTGGAATTCCGAAGGCTAAATCTTAGCTGTTATGTTTTGGTGGCACATGGAATTGCTTGCATTTATGCCCAGTTTCTGTATGCTGATGAAGGATGGTGTATTTTATCTCAGTTTCCCTTTTTAGCGTCAGTTTCCCTGCTGAATTGGCTAATGCTGAAATGAGCTGAGACGTTTGAGCTAATGAGTCTGCTTTGAGAGCCAAGTTTAGCCGTCATGCAACCCCTCCCCACTGTTTCCCATAATAGTAATCTATGTGGTATGTTCGCTGGGCTTAAAAAAAAGGTTAATATCAGGTGTCTCTCCTTGACACTTGAAAAAATAAATATATTTAAAAAAAAACTTTAATATGTATTTGCTAAATGCACAGATTCACAGAACAATATTCTGTGCCACCTAAAGAAACAGAATGATCGGATTATCAGAGCAGCTGTGTGAATCTCCATTGGATTTCTGAGTTGGTAATCGCGATAAGAAAAATGTGTGTATGATTGTATACTTGATGAGTATTTGATGGTAACGTGGTAGGCATCAAGAGGTCGCAGCCAGGAGTTGCCCTAACCAAAGGTATCTCAGTGATTGTAAACCTCTGATTATGCTGAAGCAAAGACCTGCAGATTAGGCTGCCCGTAATGTCCCTGATTAAAAATGACCATTCTGCCTAAAAACCCTTGGTGTGTTAGCCAGGCTGGGTGAGGACCTTTTGACTCCGCAGTACGAATGAGCCTGCAGGACTAATTAACCCAGCCCAGGCTCGACCTGCGCCTTCAGTGTCCTCGCAATGGCCAGGCCTCGGGCCAGCCGGGCTTGAGGGTGAGGGGAGAAAAGAAGCCCTCTGTGAAATTGAGGTGCTAATAAACTACTTATCTTCGCCAAGCATCAAGGACGACAGGGGTTGGCAGAGTGAATTGCTTTTGTCGGGGCTAAATTGCATTTTAGGAACCCGGCAGTCCTCCGACTGAGCCAGGTTGGGGATTTGTAAAGGCAGATCCCTGGGGATTGCCTGCAGTCTTTGTTAGAATGAACTTTTTTTTCCCCCTCTCTCAACCTGTCCTTTGTGTTCAAGTTACTACTTTTCCCCAAAAGTTACTACTTTTCTCTACTACTTTACCTAAATATTATACTCTTCACAAGTCACTGATTGTATCTCTGTATATGGTGCTTGATATTCCTTTAGTTTTGTGCTTGTTAGGTATAACTTCAATGTAGCTTAAGGAACTCTGGGATCACTCATTTTTGATATGCATGTTGTATTGTGCATTGTGTATTACATGCTTTGCTTACGGTAAGTCTGTGCCAGTGCCAGTTCAATACATTGTGCCCTACATGCTGAAAAATACAGAGTCTGTTAAACTGTTTTATTCGGTTTATACAGCAGTCGTACAGACATGCAAAACGCAGCTGAGCCACGGAAATCTTATTTTTCAGTATGTAAACTCTTGCACGCCTGATAAAAATCACAGGCTTTTTATCCTCTCGTAAGGTGGTTTTTGTCTAGGCAAATGGGCCAGGCTGGCCAGCACCATAGGCTTCGCAGAATGTGTGGTTACAAGCGAGTGGGCTTGTTACAGGAGTTGGGGGTCGTCATTTACTCAATTGATTTCCCTTCAGATCTGCGCAAGAAGCTCTGGCTTTCTCCCTCTCTCTCCCTCACGTTCTGTAACAAACCTGTCCTAGCTTTTTACGTTCTCTCCGTTATCGCGCTTGCCTAAATTCCCCACTACTCCATTGGTCTGACACACCTCTCTCCTTGCCACCACAGTGTTAAATTAGCAAAAGATTTAGTAGATCTGACAGAGGCTGTTTTACCTCTGGTTTGAGTGTCTAACCAGATTTGGAACAGTCCTTGCTGGACAGGGCATATGCTGGAAGCAGTTTGAATGTCAAACAAAAAGGTTCATTGAAGGAATGCCGGCTTCCTGCTGGGCTAATCCAAGTAACAATAATTGAGAAATGCGGAGAGTGAGAGCAGCCTGCGGTGGCCAGTAGCCTGGTGAAAAGGCTGGGGGACAGGATGGCCCTGGAGCCCTGAACTCCCACTGCCCGGCCAGACAAAGTCCCGCTCTCCTTTCTTACTCCCCGTATTTCTTTCTTCATCCAAAGCGTATGTTTTTCTTCTAAATTTCCCTGCCCACCACCCGACCTCCCCTCCTCCTCCTCCTCCTACCCCTCCCCCTGCAACAATGTGAAATGTTTGCCTAATGCGGTATGCGTTTATCTCATTCAGACATCCTCATTTGTCAGATTTACATTACTAGCATTACTATCTTATATCTGCATATACGCAAAATACATGATAACTGCTTAATTTAAAATGCTTTTTTTTGATGGAGCTATCAAAAGGTACGAATATCAGTAATATAGGAGATCAAAACTAATTTTGAAAGAGAATCACAGAAATGGCTAAATTATTTTGTATGTCATGGGGAACCATGACCCCATATGCCAAACAAGGGGAAATGGCATCAGGAAACAGAGATAGACAGACACTCAACAGGATAGTTGCTAAAAACCACAAAACAACAGCCACAAAAATGACCACAGAACTGAATCTACACCATATAGACCCGGTCTCAACAAAAACTATGTCATGGGCTTCACAAATCTATTATTTGCAGTAGGGCTAATATTTGGTAACCGTTTGTTACCAAGGTCAAATATAAAACAACTTAGCCTATAACCTGGTGTAATGAGCATAAAACCTAGATGTCTGAGCAGTGGAAGACAGTAGTCTGGTCTGATCAGTAGTATATTTTTACTCTTTTTCCTGAATCTCTACAAGCTTAGAGAGAAACCCAGACCGCCTGTTCTCAACTATTAAACATGTTGGCGGATCTGTTATGATTTGGGGTCATGGTAGAGTTGTGATAGAGCAATACAAATCCATTTTAGGCAACCAGTTGAACCCTATGGTGAAAACAGTGTTTCCTCTAGTTGTTCCTGCATTCCGATAAAACCCCCATACAAACTGCTATACGGATTCAAGAGTGGTTTCGTGAACACCCGGATGAAATCAAACACCTACCATGGCCTCCTCAGTCCCCAAAGCTAAACATCATTCTCAAAAAACTGGAGGCTTTCCTTCTTGAAGAGTGGTCCAAAATTCCACTAGAAACCCTTCCGGACTTGTATGACTGCAAACGCAGACAGACTGAAGCTGTTTTGAAGGTACACACACACACGCACACACACACACACACACACGCACACAACATGAATTTGGCTGAAGCACCTACATAATAATGTGTCTCCTGGCCTGCAGTCAGCCAGTAGTTACTCTTTATCTGATGTCAGAGCAGTTTTCTCAAGACAAAGGAAACAATTTGATATTATTAAGATCCGTATCTTCAAAGCCCTGCACAATTTCAACAAAAGAAACCAAACAGTTTCTGGATCACATGTCTCATGTCAGACTGAGACACATCAGTGGAAGAGATTGCATTGCTTGTACCTCCAACAGGGACCGGGCTTCTGTCAAGTATCAAGTATTTCCTGTCGGACTTCCTGATGAATGTGCCTCCTAGACCGAACTTGAAGCAACTACTAAAATACTTTTTTTTTACTTAAAGAAAGAATTATGCTCTCATGTAAAGGTGGTGAAAAGACATTGAAGGTCTTAGTATATCAACTGCATCATATTTTTGCCCAAACAATTGCTCGAAATCTTGCCAAAAAACAATACCCAAACCCATGTGATTTCGCAGGTCATTACATTTGTCCGATCTTAGTATGTTTGTGGTGATCTGATTGTTGTCTAGTTTTTTTTTTTAATTAGTGGTAATTAAAAAAAAATATTAGAGACAAAAAAGATATTCAAAAATATATTTGACTTAATATATATTCCATACCCCGCCTAGTCCCACTGTTGTCAATTTCACACGGAGTTAAGAAGCAAAAGCCAAAAGAAACAATAGCGGTAAAAAGCTATGTCGACATTACATTGTTATGCTGAATACTTTGAGGCCGTTTTCAAGAAATGTCTAGTTTTCCAGTAAACATTCCTAATTGAATGTATATGTGGTAAGCCAACAAAGTAAAATTTAAATCAGAAAGTGGTTGTCTCTTGAGGTTTTGGAGAGATTAGCTAAAAATGTATGTGGTCCAAACTTCTACCCAGTTGAACTTAAAAAAACCCCATTGTGCTTTTGCATATTGGACCTCAATGATAAAGCTCAGCGATAAAAACAAATGGCTCTGATGAAGGACACACCATTATAATGCATGAAATTTAAAACCAAAACAAGTGAGGGAAATTCCGATGAACTCAAAACGCATTGGATGGAAGACATGGATTTCATTAGAGGGCCCACTGAACGTTTTGCTTCTCTGCTGGGCACTGGATGACTGCATTGTTTCCTCCTCCCCTGCTGTCCAGAGGGCTGAGGCTTATTAGGTAGAACCCTCCTGATGGGAGTGGTGTTTCCACAAAGGAGCCTTTGGTGTGCTGACAGGCGGGCAGGTCAGAGATTTCAATGTGTGTCAGTCAGAAGTCAGCGTGATGCGAGTGGAGTCGATGGAGTGATGATTAGCAGATATGGTTCTGACCAGACAACTGCGCAATGGAATATGACTTTATCTGTGCCTTCATCTCCCCATACTCAACAATTTGGTTCTTTTCTGTATATGGGCAAATCCTTCAGATGTGGTATAGAACACAGTTGATTATGAAGGAAGTATCCCCCCTAGCTCTGTTTTCTCACTCGCCCCCTCTCCCTCCCTCTCATTTCTCTCGCTGTCTCAAAAGCCATGTGGAAAAATTCCAGACGTTTCCAGATTATAATTTGCCAGGAAAAATAATAAAGAAGAGCCCTTGTCAAGTTCCCCACT
This sequence comes from Hiodon alosoides, assembly GCA_025775065.1. NCBI lineage: Eukaryota > Metazoa > Chordata > Actinopteri > Hiodontiformes > Hiodontidae > Hiodon > Hiodon alosoides. The sequence goes on along the minus strand of JAOYSI010007472.1, from coordinate 29,096 downwards.
GACTGACGCTGCTGATGTGGAGTATTAATATAAGATGGAATGCCGGGTTCTCGGTTTGACTGAGCTCGCCCAGGAAACTTCCACGTATGTATCGAAGAGTTAGACTCTGCCGGAACATGACAGCATAGACAGCGTCACTCCACTCCAATCCAGGAATGATTGGCATCAGGACATTTTTTTTTGGTTGTTTGTTTTAATGAAAGGAGAGAACTATTCTTTAATTCATTTGTGGGAAAATATAGAGATATAGGTAAGCCTTTCCAAAAATCATATTTAACCGCAACATAGTTGGCAAGTGTCTGGTATTAGTCCACACAGGGGAGTGGTTAGTTTCTCAAATCATGTAGCTGACACAAGCATCATGTACACTAAAAAACCGGTGTTATTCATTACCCCTCTCTCTGGGTGTTTTATCCTAGTTTCTCCACGCATGTATTGGGCCATTGGCAATGGCAGGTGGGCACCTTGATGCAATGGGAATGTTATTGTTTCTGACATGGCGCTTCAGTCTCTCCATATTCCACTGCCCCCCCACAGGTCCCCCCTCTTTGAGAAGGGGGTTGCGTAGCAGGGGTGGGGAAATCAATCTCAGGCCTTGTACACGGACTCAGCCCCCCCGGGCCTGTTTCCAGGCGTATCCTGCCCAGGCCCTCGCTATGCAACTCGATGTGTCGTACGTGATGGTGGGCATTCCTAATGGCAGTTCAAAAGAAATTTCACAAGTTTTGGGGGAAAAATGTATTGACTTTTACTCTATGACCTTAACGATGACAACATTTTCTTCAAGAGGTCCATAAGCTTTTCCTTCCTTTTATTTTTTTACTAGCTGTTATTTGTATCCTTATCGAGGCAGCATCAAGCTTTTAAAGGAATCGAAGCTGTCAGTGACTTTTTTTTTTCCTATTTCCTTTTTGCTGAAGTCAGATGAAAGCTTTTTCGGGCTTGGAGACTGGAGACTGTTATCTCTTCCAAGCTGCGAAGGGACAGGAGTACGGCCGTGTCCTCAGCAGCGGGCTTATAGCGGGTTTACATATTGGTGCCAACTAGCGCTAGATGCCACACGTTGGGTGCAGATGGGCACTGTGATGAGCACGGAAACATGTTAGTCCTTTCTCTCTCTCGTTCTCTTTCTTCTGTGTCAGATCCTGTCGGGGACGGCGTCACACAGAGCAGCACCCTGTCTCTGGGACAACACGCCTAGCCCAATCAAGCGTCGACACTTTGCTGCAGACCGTTCCGCCGCACCCATCAGCTCCAGAGATTTTTCCAGTTTGCCAAACAACCACAAAGGCCGTACTCACTTTAATGTCTTTCAGGGTTCGAAATATATAACGCTGTAACAACAACAACAACAACAACTACAAAGAATAACGACATGGGGGGGGGGGCCCATCTGGTTTTTGCCTTTTGTTTTGAATTATTAAAAGCATTGATTTAGATCTGCATGTCCCACTGTCCTTGTTTCTTCTTCTCCCAAGCCTCCGTGGCAAGAATTCAAAAGAAACGGTTTATTTTGCAAGCAAGTCTGTCACAGTGCGTCGCGACAAACGCGCCACATGTGGGCAGCACATGATCGAATGCCTCGGAGATTCGAGTCATAATAACATAATAATGCGTTTCTCTTCAGTCGTGCCTTTTGTCAATATTGCTGTTGTGAGATGTTGTTTTTTGAACGATACGGGCTGCTTCCATTGTGTTAACAAAAAGCAGGCATTGTTTTTAGCGTGGATCGGCACCTGATGGGGACTGTTTGCAATCATTGCAGCGACGATTAAAAAATAAACAAAGTGGTTCATGTGCATTGCATTACAAGCAGTACTGCACAGAGACTGGCCTGTGAAATTGTAGGTGCTCCACAATTTGTGAAGCTAAGTGCCTCCAGTGAGATTGAAACCAATGCAATTTTTTTGGTCAAGGCCACAGGTTCAGGTAATTTGCATTATTGGCACTGACCAAACTTAAAAGCACTCCATTCTTTTACACCTATGTCTGTCCCACAGTATCACAGTTTGGGATTTCCACGGTAATAAGCTCCCTTAAAAAGTAGGTACTGCTTGAAAAACACAGCCAGATACAGAGATGTTTATAACTTTTTCTTTACTAACAACAAGCCTTTTCAGTTATGTTTTCTCTGGTGTGCAGTTTTTGTGCTTGGTTTCCCATTCGTTTGTCGGTCATGAATTTGAGTTGGGATTTCTGTGTTTAGTGGCAAAGTTTTAGCGTGGACCCTAAGGTTTTGAGCATTCAATTGATTTGTAGTTTGGATAAAGATTTTGAAATGACTGACATTTTAATCAACCATTCATGGTGGCAGATTGATGGCTGTGTGATGTGACAAAAGTGAAACTGTAAAGGGGCCACTAATTTCCCTCAAATATTGTCTCTATATCGTGCAAATTAATGGTTAACTCTTAGGGCCAGTTACCTGTTAATATGAGTGCTTTTGTCTCAAATTTCTACCAACTCAATCAATCATTTTAATTGTGTGGAGTTGTTCCATTGTAGCAATATAATAATAAGCTACGTAATTACACTGGTTGAAAGTAATTATAGATTTTCTTCTGGTCTGACAATGTACAAATTCCGGAACGCCTAATGTCTAATTAAAGACAAACAAAAATGACCCACAACAATCTGGGATTTTGTTAAATGACTACGCCCCAGACCTCATTGTATGTACTTCAGGGCAGACTCCCCAAGGTCCCTCTCTGGGCTTCCTCAATGGGCTGTACATTTAGGCCTGTCAGGACCCCTGACCCGAGCTGTCCCATGGCTGTGGTGTTAGGTTTTAAGGTATGTCACAAGGGATACAAGGCATTTTCCATGGTTTCTCTCACTGTGTAACTTGGCCTGGGAAGCCCTTCGACACAATTAACCTCCATTTTGTATATTGTGGATATTTTATGACCCTTTGCTTTCTTTTAATATATAGAGCTGAATTGACGGACTGGAGAATATGTAAAAAGCATAAAAATGGCGACAAAGAAAGCAAAATTTTAAACAGTTATGCCACACTACGTTAAAATCATTTTAGAACTTAGCACAGGGAGGGGCGTATGTAATTTAAGTATAGATGGTTTCAATAGCAAAACGTCAATTATCGGCGAATTCAAGGCTTTTCACGGGTTGTGTTACTTATTAAAAGCAACAGAATCCATATATAGCTTGTAGGGGTGGCTGGTGCCGTAAGGAATGCAGAAGTAACAGGATAGTCGCAACGGTGATGAAGAAAAGTGCATTTCTGGGTGGTTTTCTCTCTGAATGGGGATTCTCTCTCCAAACCGTGCGCTCCGCATATCTCCCGTTCGTACCAAAGCACCCGGGTACCCGATGCATCTGGAAGGGTGGCATACCCACGCTGGGTGTAAAAAGACTCCGGCGCTCCTTTTGTGCTGAGGAGAGGATCGCGTCTCAATCAGGCCCTCCATTTCCTCCATCTGCACGCCAGGAGAAACACCTGTGTTTTTCTTCTCCAAGGCACTAGGGGGGAAACAGCGCTGGAAACAATGTCATCGGCGGTGCTACCAAAAAAATAAAAAAAGTATTTGTTATTCTTATTCCTTTTCTCAAAGAGAAATTAATTAAGCAACATCTGCTCGCATCGTCTCCAAGAACAAACCGTTATTATAGCCGTACCGTCGGACACACCCTGAGCTAGATAAAAGGCTGTGTGATTCATGTCCGAGTTTATGCTGTGCCTTGTACTATCCCCCTCAGAGAATATTTTATGAGGACCGCATGAGTGTGTGCTAGACCTCTGTTGACATTAGAGTGAACTCTTAACCACTTTTAACCCACTTAACCAGCTGATCAAGCTGCAAAAGGAACAATCCCAATCCCAACAATGTGTTTGTGTTGTCCACACGCTTGTGTTATGTTGAACAAATATTGTGTTTGCATTTACTGTACATTTTGCTGAGACAAAATGACAGACTGATAATGTGACTTTCATGGGTTACTTTGTGAGCAGAGCTACATGCCGATTTGTTGTGTAGAAGGAATGTGTGGAGCACTCCCTTTTTATCGGGACAGCTCTCTATTCAGCTTGGCACGGTGCTACCATAGGACAGCTCTCTATTCAGCTTGGCACGGTGCTACCATTGGACAGCTCTCTATTCAGCTTGGCACGGTGCTACCATAGGACAGCTCTCTATTCAGCTTGGCACGGTGCTACCATTGGACAGCTCTCTATTCAGCTTGGCACGGTGCTACCATAGGACAGCTCTCTATTCAGCTTGGCACGGTGCTACCAT
>JAOYSI010007472.1:11529-24743 GCA_025775065.1 Hiodon alosoides | reverse complement strand
CGGTGCTACCATAGGACAGCTCTCTATTCAGCTTGGCACGGTGCTACCATAGGACAGCTCTCTATTCAGCTTGGCACGGTGCTACCATAGGACAGCTCTCTATTCAGCTTGGCACAGTGCTACCATAGGACAGCTCTCTATTCAGCTTGGCACAGTGCTACCATAGGACAGCAAGTGACGCATACAACTTCCAAGAGAATCTACTGGTTAAGACCTTTTTCACTGAGCAATAATTATTTGACCAAAAAACACTGAATATCTGCATGCTCGTTTGTGAGTTTATGCTTATTCCGACATTGGCATGGCATTGATCCGTTCTTCGATGCCACTAAGGTTTGGCTATGTTGTGGTGGTTTTGAAAAATACAGTGGTATTGCCGGCAACAATTCCTCACAGGCAGGGCAGCTAAAAAGAACTCTGGGGTAAACTTTTTTTGTTGGGGCCCTCTGGCAGTATATGGATAAGGGCCAGACTAGCCTCTCAAAATCCCAGGCCCCAGTCAACATTACTGGATGATAGCCGTTGCCGGCTGCCCTGCTATGAGGATCTATAAAGAGGACAGTCTGCATTCTTTTCCTACGTGCATTATTTATTCTGTCAACGCTGTTAGCATTTAAAGATGAGTCGAGTCATAAATTGTAGCCATGGCTTCTCCATTTGCCTTAAATCCACTTCTGGTGGGAAAGGGTATCTGGAGCGGACCGCTGCCTAAGGACGTATCCCCGCTGCAGAACGCAAGCCACAATTAGTATTAAAAATGGCAGCTGTCGCTGATGCAGGACAGGAAAGGGAGGGGGCCGAATCTCGTTAGCGCGTTAGCTGTGGCGTGGTGAAATATGGGGAGCGCCTGAAACTTGAACTGCCGCCGTCAAGCGGCTACGCGGATTGAGGTTGCTCCTGCAGGCCTGGGATTGCGCCGCAGAGCTCGCGGCATGCTTCTAGCGTTAGTTCACATCCAGGCGTTGGCTTTCTGGAGGCTAGTGCGTTGCAAGCGCTCCGCAGGCCCAGCAGCTTTCGAAAATGTGTGTTTCATTAATCGAGCTGGCGCGTTTGTTTTGCGTTGAGCAAACTGAGTTATTGGAATCATAGCAAAGGTAATCGAAGATGAGCTTTTGTTAAAAATTTAACTGTTTGTACTTTAATTATTAAACAAAGACGGCCTAAATGAGAGGGAACGTGTGGCACTCCATTGAGACGTGGGAGGGCCAATAGCATATCAGATGAATAAATGGAGAAAAATAGAGGGCAGGGTTCACAGGTCGTGACTCACCGAAACAGAACGAGAGCAGGCAAGTGTTGGTGATAGAGGGAGGTGGCAGCCCCCTCGGAATTACGTTTCCCCAGCCCTGCCAAATCACACCCCACAGCCCTGTTACACAGCTCTTTGTTCCTTTTGCTCAGTTCCATGTGTTCTATTTGCCTTTTTTTCTTTTTGGTTTCAGTCCTTCTAGGGCAGATTTATCACTCAGCAAAATAACGGGTCTGCGTGTAGCTATTGGCTAACACCCTAGGGATGACTAATTCTACGTCACATGTCATATTTTATAAGTAAATGCAAAAACATTGTATGAGCGCACATGGTATTCTCCAGCACGGAAAATCATTGAGCTCCATCACTTAAATCATTACAGTGTTGTAACTTAATTCAGTACCTGAACTTTCACATGAATCTTTACTCCAGAAACCATCATAAAATTTTCAAAAAAATTACACTTCAAAGGGAAAACGTCTGAATGGAATATAATACCGCAATACTAGAAACATTTGTCCTGTGCCACAGATGAAAAAGGGGCAGGAGACCTTCTGGGGACCTCCGCTTTCCATTTATCAGATATCTGGGAGGGCAGAATTCTTTCTCTGCGTTTATGTTATAGCCCCAATTAAATCCCCCTGACTCCGCATGGCCTGCTGTTTGTCACACCAGAGAATTGCCAGGCCTCTCTGAGCATTGAGTGTAAAACGATCCGCGGCCTGCTTGAGCTGGAGCTAACCAGGGCTAGTCCCACTTTGCCGGTCATAGCTCGCAGTTCACACTCAGCAGTGCCCAGCATCTCATAGGGGTATATTTCCCTCCGCCAGAGGATGCCTTTTCACTGTCAGTTACTTATCTTTGAGTTAAAATTACATTCAGCCTAAATTCAAAACAATGTGTTTCTGATTTTTTTTATTTGCTCAAGTAAAACTTGGTCTGTTGTGGAATGGCTGTATGGGGATGACCTTAGTAATTCTTATTGATCCTCCAAATGTATGTTGCCATAGTAAATAAACCTGGCTTAGGCCCCTATGGTGCTTTTAAAGACCTCGCTATTCCATCATCACTACACTCTGAAGGTTACTGTGAGTGCAGGTATGCCTATCAACAAGCATGGGGTGTTCGGGCTAAGAGCAGGAAAGGGAAAATAATAAACTCCAGGTAAGAGAAACCCTCTAAGAGCTTGCCAGGAGCCGCTTGGGTGTGGGGGGGGGGGGGCAGGGGGGTTCAGGACAGGGCTCAGTTCTCTAGAAGTGCGTGTAGCTTAACTAGTTCATTGTGGGCAAGTTAAATAAATATGGACCATGAATTCTAACAGAGACCCACTCCTCCCAGAAAGGGGGACCTCCTCTGTCTTCTGCGCCCTTTCCATGGCCTCTCCTGTCAGGGAAAAGTGGTGAAGGTACCATTTCTGCACATGTTCATTAAGAAATACACAAACAAAAACTATCCCTGTGGCACAGCCAGACCTGCTCTCAGTTATTTCTTGTCTGAAACTGATATCTTCCAGTTTAACAGAAATATGACTAGTTTCCCACCCCCACTAAATCTGTCTATTGGCTGCACCAAGTATGGGTTTACAGTTGCAAAGCAGGCCCTGAAAAAAAAAAAACCCAAAACTCGCTGGTGTTGTCTCAGAGACATGCATCAGTCAGGACCGCTATCTGTCTCACAGAATTAGAGCCGAAAGGTACAGGTCTCTGGTTTTTACAATTACCGACACGATGGGGCTTGCTTACTTAACCACTTCCTGCTGATAAGTCGCATCACAGTCAGACGTTGTTTCCCTGGGCGATGCGTAGGGGTCCCGCTAATGAAGAATGCACATCTGGTCACTACGGGACCAGACTTTCCCCGACCCGCTTACCCTAGAACCTTTACTCCCATGCGTGAATCTGTGCTCGATCCTTGAAAAAAAAAAAAAGCAGTGATTAATGGCCCCGGTACAACTGTTCGTCCAGCGATTAATGACCGGAGGGGTGCTGATAATGAGAAGGGGCCTTTAAGTTCGCCATTAGAGCGGAGAGGTCGGGACAAGCACGTCTGTGAATGAAGGCAGGCTTTGGGCTGATTTAAATGGTGGAAATTCTTGGTACTGGATACTTTCAGGCTCGGTACCGCACAACAGAGTTACAGTGACCCGGTTAAAACAATGCACGTCATCAGTGAGAACTGACTCGCAGTGAGATCTGGGATCTGCACGCTTAATTTATATTCACCCAGCATCATTACAGTTACTCCGACTTTCCCAACCTGGGTGCTAAAGGAGTTTTTTCAGGATAATGGCAATATGAATTTGATCTACCCTCTTGGTTGTTGTAGTTGTTGTAATTAAATCCATAGGTTAGGTTTGGATTATGCTAAAAGCTACCACAGACCGGTCAGCTATATAAATTAATTCCTAAAAGAGACCAACCCTCTTAACCAGACACTTTTTTCTAATCAACAGGCCTCTTCTTCTAATCAGCCTGATAGCTCTGATCTGATAGCTCTTATCATCACCACATGCACTGGAACGTAAAGGACAATGTTGTTACCATACGCCGTACAACAAATTGACGAACACCTGTGCAAAAGCGCTGATTGTTGTTTTTTATTTTTGTTTTTTTGGAATCAGCTATTTCTTATCCCATTTTCTGCCCAATTTGGAATCACCTCTTGTGTCTTTCGCCCTGGCACAAACGCTGGCAAGGAGGAAATGCTGGTGCTCCATCTACGATCGTCAAGTGAGAGGATCTGTTGCTAATTTTTCCATGGTGATAACTTATTTCTTAGTTTTTTAGTGAACAGAATATTGGCTGTTTAATACTATTATGAAAACAAGACCCAAAAATAAATCATCTATCATTTCACATTTGGAGGAATTGATATCAAACAGATTTAACTCTGATTCTTTTCAAATTTATTTAAGCAGTCATCCTACAAATTGCTGGCGACCTGTTCAGCGTCATAACGCTTGGGAAAGCAAGGGTGAGCAAACTTCTCGAGGTGCTGCAGTGATCTCCTTTGACCCCTGGTAACCCCTAGCCCCCCCCCATCCAACCAGCAGTAGCGAATTTCAGAGGGGCAAGGGGTGCACCTCCCAGAGCTTTACAGCACCCCCCCCCCCCCCCCCCACCCCAGCCCTGATGACTTGTGATTCGTCAATTTCCAGGCCAGAAGAGAGACGACGGAAAGGCCCCTGAGAGTAGAGGGGCGCATCGGGGCACTTCAAAGCTTGCAGAAACATCCCTTTGTTGTTCGGCAAGAGCTGCCCTGAGTGGCTGGAGCCTTGAGCAGTCTGGGAAGTAGCAGTTCCCCAGGGGGATTGATCTCACCCAGACAGCGACAAACCGCCGTAGCCTATAGCTGCATTTACCTCAGTAACGAAAGCAAAAGCTCCAACTTCAGGCGTACAGCCATAAATAACCCAACAAAAATAAACAAACAAAAAAAGTTAAGGAAAGGCATACGTGTCATTTATGACAGAGGTCAGCCACCCCAAGTCTTTACATCTAGTCTTGAACGCGTTACAGGACTGTTGTGACAGAAAAAGTCTAATTCAGAATGAAATGTTTTCTTTCTGTCGTCCAAATACCAACGGTGGTGTTTGGCTTTTGATCTCGGTGGTCTGCATTCTCGACTTTATGACCAGCTCAGCATCAGGGGTGGCCCAGGACAGCCTCAGAACAGGGCAGCTTTTTGAGTATTAAACCCTCACTGACTATATTCTATTATGGAAAGGAGAGCGTTGAACTTTAATAGAATTACTGTATCACTGTCGCTTTCAGGGCGGTTTAGTAATCTCTGGAGGCCCCTGCACGGGCATAGTGGGTTCAGTCCTCGAGTGAACAGGAGACTGTTAACGGGGGAAGCCTCACGAAGAGTAACGCCGCCCACATCCCCTTGTGTCTTTCATCAGCATGAGATTATTTCAAGGATGTACTGCAGATGAGTCGGAGGGGAAGGAGGGAAAAGAGCAGCCTGTGAGAACTCTAGAAAACATTCATTCATCCTTTCTCCGCTTCCCCCCGCAAACCACAAAAAAAGCCTAATAAATCACAGAATGCTCTAGATGCCAGAAGCCATTAAAACTGCTGTGAACCGTTAACTACCTCAATTATCCAAACAGCCCCAGAGCAATGCCTTTCCGAGTTCACGTGCGGAGGAAAGAGGGTGAACCGCACAGATATTGTCCGGCGGCTGAAAAATTAGCTCCCATTCTGGGCCCCGCGTGTCCGTTTCGCTGCGCTCTCCTCTGCGCAAACAACTGAAATGCTTTTTGAGATAGGCACGCCTTTGCTTAGACTAGATACCTGGTAACTTTCCCTAATTTACTTAGCATTGTGTACTCTTTCCAATGTCTGAAATAATTGAGATAAAGCACTCGCTGCAGCCAATTAGTGGTTCTTGGCACGGTCAGAAATGCAAAAAGGAATGATTAATTTCCCTCTCGACGCGCAATGCACTTGGAAAGGCGCTCGTGTCAGTGAGATCATTACTCAGACACCAGCCGCCAAAGCCGGCGTCGGCCCTGAGAGGCGTGAAAAGCAAGCTGTTCTCCTCCGTGCCTCGGCACCTCAGGTACGCCGAGCCGTTGACGGGCAGATCCCGTTTGCACAGCCCGCACTGACACTGCCACCACTGCCTCCAAAGCTGATAAACTTTGTTTTTTGGAATTTCAAGCATGTTTTGCACAAGGAGGATAGTGAAAGCATCCTTTAATACGCGATACCGTTCTCTTTCTTCTGGTGGCTAGATGAGGTGATAAAACATCCGATGGTATAATAGCTCTCTGTTCCCCAGGTGGTTGCGGGGGGGGAGTGGGGCGGGGCGGGGCGGGGCGGGGCGGCCCGGGGCCGTGCAGCGAGCCATCCGGCACAAAGGCAGCTCAGAAGACCTACTGCCTCTTTGTGCAACTGGTCCTCTGTCAACAGCTGCTCAGGCCCCAAGCCACAATGATTCAGCACGATCCATGCATGTCTGATGAGGACGGATCAGACTCTGTGATGTGCCCTCCTGCCCACCTGGGGCACCTTCCTCACTCACATTCCAGGTATTGACTGGTGGGCCCTTATAAACAAGCACGATGCCTCTTTAAACAAAAAACAAGACACTTTTACTTCATTAATGTTCAACCTAGATGATTAAGTTAGTGTGTGAGCTTTATCTGCTGACCACTTAAAGTCACGTACAGGAACTGAAGTTATATGTTTTGTAACCGAAAATGCGTGACTTATTATGTGGTTGCGCTTGAACAATTTAAAGTGACACTTTCTGCTTGAGATTGAAAGAAATCTTTAACCTTGTTTAAAAGGTTGGAAAACTTTCTCTATGAGTAGTAATGGGTTGTAAAGAAAACAACATTTGAGTCAGAGGTGAAATCGCTCCTCGGAAGGATGACAAACCACCCTCTTAAGTGGTAGGAAAAAGACCTCATTTGTAGGTAGGAAAAACAACGTAGTCACAGGGATGACCAAAAAACAAGCGACCCTTGCTTCCTTTGGAACTAAAACGATAGTCTGCTTGCAAACCATTTGGAAAAGGTTCACCTTTCCTGCTGTCATTGTCTTCCTAGTGTTGTGGTTAACTTGACTTTCGACCATTTTTGTTCCAGTCCCAGGAGAGGTGGTGTTATCTTGCCCCGGATGAAATCACCAGCTAAGGAATTCACAAACAACACAGTTATAATTGTCTTTAATGTGAATCACAAGGGAGATGGAGGCTGGTTCCAGCTTCATTTTAATGCTTCTTGTCATTTAACACACCATTTAGGGCTTCAGTATTTGAATGTTTTCCCCCCCTCCATATAACAAATCCTGCTCATGTAGGAAGGATAAGAGGATAATGCAACATTCCCTGCAAGGAAACTGCAACACAAGGGTTGTACCACCTATTATTTCATGCAGGGTTCAAAATGCTATTAAAACTTCAAATTCATACTATAAAAAATTGTAATTTGTCTGCTGCTAGCTTTACTTGACTTTCCATTTAATGTGCACAGGTTTTAACATGAAAAAACCTTCTAATAAATAAACGGTAGGGAAGGAATGTCTTTGCTGCTGATCTTTCAGAGCCTTGCTTAAATGAATGGAGGACTAGCCGTATGTATGTATGTATGTATGTATGTATGTATTTATTTATTTTCAAACAAGCCTTTAACCAGTCTTTCCTGCCACGTGTGAACCAGCCACACCCGATGCTACTGGAAATGGGTGTTATTCCCAAGCAATGCCAGGGGCTTTGCCCGGGCCTGTTTCTACGTGGGCATGAGCAGCCTGATTTGCTGATACAGATTATTTGCTGCACTATCGGATAATGTAACCTGTTTTTCCTACCCCACAAAACGCCTCACGTGATGGTTCAACGCATCATAGGTTTTTTATTTGGCGATATGGTATTGGGGCTGTGGAAATTAGCTCATCTTATAGGATATTTTCATAGAGCTGTGCTGTCCGTAATTGTAATTTCTGCAAAATTAGCACTCAATGTAGTTAAAGAGAATGGAATGATCTGGACTCAGGATATCAGCCAGGGCAGAGAGTGTGTTTCTGCTTCAGATGCATGTGCCTGTGATCGCATTTACATTTCAACCTTGAAGAACATATAAAAACCTCACTGTTGGGATATATTTTTGTGGAACTTGATCCCCATTGAGACTGTTGATGACTTGAGTTGGCCAGTTCTGCTTCCATTCCGGATGATCTCATGGGTCCATCTTCTTATTAGGTTATTGAAGTGTATTGATTCTTTTTCTTTTGTTAGGACATTGCTGGGCTGAAGCCAGGAGGGAAAAAGGCACTGCCTTCCAACAGGAACACGTATCTAGCAATTTATTCTTGGCTTATAACCAAGTGGCGATCTGTAAGCAATTTAACTCTGCGTTTGAGAGGGGTTCCACTTCTGCCAGAAAGTTTGACTATTTTCTTTTATGGTAAATAAAATGTGGTTCACAATAATTCTCTTAAGAATACATTTTTCCATAACAATCCGGGGCACGAGGACCCGTTGATCGAGAGTTCGATCATGGCCCTTCAGTCTGAACCCTGATGACATCGCTGGTTCAAATTCGTACTTAAAGTGTTCTATGGAGTGGACAGAAGCCACACTGGTAGTCTCTGTCATTGGCTGGTCCCTTTTGCACTGTTCTCCTCTGAGCCCATCTGTGTGAGGCTGACTGATTAGAGCTGATCTGCCTGGAGTATGCATTGGGGTATTATATTCTCAGCTATCATATGACAATTTTGTTAAACATTTGGCCCTGGCTTGCACACCTTCTTTCAGCAGACTCCAATTCTTATATATTAAACATGACCGCTGAATGGACATTTTGTACTTACCATCTGTAGCCATAATTTAACACCTAATAATTTTATTTATTTGAGCCTCTTCAACAGAAAAGCACTTTTTTTATACGTTCTGTTGACTGTATGTAATGCAAATTAACTACCTTTAATTTTGGAAAATGACAAATACTCATTTTGTTGCCAAGGTCAGGATGAAGATGGGTGAGCAATAGTCCTTAAAACTCCTGTTCATGTCACCCCTTCATAGTTTTGGCCGTCTAACACTGCTATCAAATTGTTCAGTCATTCGAGCCATTACAGTTTTCAGTGTCGAGTTTACTCATAGGTTGGCAAGTGTGAGTGAAGCTGTGTAAGGATCCACAGCATCGTAAACCTGGTTCGGCTCCAACATCTCACCTCACACTCCTCACACCTCCTCACGTAAAAAGCCTTTAAACATTTGCCAGTCTTGATAAAGCAGCCCGTCAACTGATGAAAATGAAATGAAACTATTCTTTCACAATTAGAGAGCTGCATTATTGGCCAGTACAACACATGCGCTGTTGGCTGAGGGGGACATAGGGCTGACACGCTCGCTCTTAAAATGTGTTGTATCGGGTATTGGATGGCGTGTGAAAGTGTGAAAGGGTGAAAGGTTTTCCCTTTTCTTTCCCTTCTTGTCTGACTAATTAATTACAGGGTGTTGCCTTTTGTGTAACAAAAACGTCTTACTGAATTAACTTCTGACTTCTGACTCTGGGTAACGTCTTGCTGGTGCTAAACTCTTCACTTTTTGTTAAGAGCATGAATTGACCTGTGAGAGCTTCAGAATTTACCACTAGAGTTAATTAGTACTGAGTAAATAGCCCATAATTACTGAGTCAAAAACTAAGGTACAACGAAAGTTCCTTTTTGATTATAAAAAATTGAATACTAACAAGTACAAATAAAATAGCTAAACTAATCTTGAAATCATTTAAACAATTGTAAACATTTTTCTATGCACTGAAATTTATAACAAACCCTAAATGAGGAGGCAAAATCATTTATTTTTCTTGGCAAGTTAAACATATTTAAAATGAACACCAAGCCCTATTTCATAACTGGAGTTAAAAGTGTGAGGTATCGTACAAAGGTGTGATGAGAAATATTCACAGTGGAATGGATTTGAGATCTATGTTTTTTAAATGTCGTTAAATAAACTCTCTTTTTTTAAATATAACATGTTTAAGTATAACATTATGTGTTATGTTATTGTATGCATGCTGAAACTTGATTATATCCTGGTTAATGAGTTCTTACTTTGAGTAATTAGGAAGGTTATATTTTCATTTAATATTTTTATTTAACTTTAAAATAAATGGCCTTTTGTACATTATTAAGAACATTATTAAGGGACCTTTTTGTAGTTTTAAGTGTGGTTTATACGCCGATTAAAAAATACATTTTATCGCCCTTGTTTTTGCAAACTTATCTATGATGTGTTTGACATTTTTATGTCTTCAAGCCACAAGAAATAGAACATCAGTAAAAGTTACATTGCCAAGATTTTTGTCACCTAAGGTTACCTAAACTCCTTTTGTGTTTAGTTTGGATTTATGGAGGATTTGTTTAACACAGCTGCGTAATTACCTATTCAGTGACTCAGTTGTAAAACAAGTAAGAATTTGCTGGATCTTGTGAGGCTCTTGTCTGAGGTGAAAGGAATAAGAACTTGTCTTAAGTGTGCAAGAATGGGCTGCAGTGAGAGAAGTAATTGTTCAACACCCTTGGATTATGAAAGTCAAGCAAACAGTCAACAGCAAATTGTAATTAGTGTTATTTTGACACGTTAACATGTTAACGTGAATGAAATTATTAGATGTTAGCAGAAACAGTGAATGGACTGTTTTTAGATCCAGGTAGCAAAAAGTGCAATTTTCATGTACCCTGTTTTGTGAGGTGAGGGTTGCCATTCCTCCATTTGGGTAATTAATTATGAAAGATTTGCAGTCATTACTGCTGGTCTGGGGTCAGTTGACAGAAGTGGGCCGTAAAACTGATGTTGCCATTCAGATGTACCAATCCAGATTTCCATGCACTTAATAGTATTTTGGGACAGCAAGATTTCAGCACAATTAAATTATTCATTAACATAATAGTTCTTACCCCATCCCACAGAAATGGGATGTCCCATGTTCTGGCATGTTCTAATTTCTGAATTTTCCAATCAGCGCATTTCATGCGAGATTTCTCCTAAAAGGGCATGCTTCTCCTTCTTGACTGCAAGGTAAAGACGCTGTCAAAATAGATCACACATGTGGAGATCTGAGATAGGTGGAGTGAGATCGTTTGAATTGGTGAGATACCAATCAGGACAGTTGCCTCAAGGGCTGGGAGCGTGGACTTTACAGCTGTTAACATATCATATTTTACCTCACCGGCTGCCCCTCTGCACATCCTAAAAGCGTGTGGCCCAAGGGCTTCTACAAAAAATTCAGCATGTGTATCATCATGAATTAGTGTGAGACCAGCGACCGAGCCTGAGCAGGTCTAGTTCTGACAAGCGTTATTAAGGACACGGTCCAATCCTCCTTTCCTCACTTGCTCTTCCTAGCAACACCGGCACCAGCTGCAGTCTGCCATTGAAAACCGATGTCCTTTGAAGAGCACACGGAAGAATCCACTGAAGGAGACAATAAAGCGGCGTGCCGGCATCAGCTCACCCTGTGAGCGCTGAAAGTTAATGAGCGTAGAGATCCGGGGCTGATTGAAGCATCAAAACCCTGCTAGTGGAACGCTCGGTTTTTGTTCAACCGTATGTGATCGCTCTGCGGAGATCAAGGGGATGAATTCTTGGCAAATAGTTGGCCTGGGTTCTGGTGCGTGCTGTGTGTGGCCTTGTCTTGTTTTAGTGCGCTCATGTACCGCCCGTATTGTCCTCTGCGGATGACTTCCCATCTCACAAAACCGAAGCGGGGGTTCAAAACACCGGGTTCTGTTCATGATTATTACCGACGTACTACACAGAGTCGGGTCTCCGTGAACCGAATCCGAAGGTTTCCGAGCATTAAACCCAGCCCTGCTTTATAGCGCCTCTCTCTCTCTCTCTCTCTCTCTCTCTCTCTCTCTCTCTCTCTCTCTCTCTCTCTCTCTCTCTCTCTCTCTCTCCTTTCAGTTTGTCCGGGTCCACTTGGTGATCATGCCTCGACACGTTTAGGGCAGTCTAATGCATCCCCAAGTTTCCCAAATGCAACAGGTACACACAGGATGTTTGCATGAAAACTTTGGAATATTATCTGCAGCGACATCAGGCGTTGATTTTTTCTCCCAGAGCAGCTTTCTGACACTAATGGGCATTTCAGAAGTCTCTGGTCACTGTTCCATGTGCAGGTACATAGGGGAGACCTACTGAAGCCCATAAACAGCTGTCACTATTCCACTCATCCAAATACACGGATAAAAGCTGAGCTTACAAAGACAGTCCTGCCACGGCTGGGTGGTCTGTACCAGAAAAACATGGGTCGCTGCCTGGCTTCTTCTTGTTGTAATCATTTATTTGAATATCAGACGCCATTGCTTGGGACAACAGCCCCTCAGATTTAAGCATCTCAAGGTTAAGTACTTTGCTGAAGTGTAAAATCCCTGCTAGTTCTGAGTTTGTAAATCGAATTTCTCAGTTTCAGACAAAAACTGTGCCAGCTTGAAACATTGCGTGTCCTCAGCAGTTGTTAATGGGCAGGCAACATTTAGAAAATAACTCTTTGACTTTTACAGGGTTTTGGAGCAAAAGAGTGTGCTGGCTTTGAAATGCAAGTCATGTAAAACCCGCCGCCTGATACCATAACAAAGGTTTAATGTGCGTTGGCCACGAGCAAGAGAGCAGAATCAACTTGAATGTCAGCAGACACATTCACTATTGTAACAAGAAGGCATGCTTGCACCATTCCACAGCTTGTAAAAGTCGCTGAAAGTGTGAGGGGGGAAAAAAAACTTCTATATACCCTTTCTTTTACGACCATATGCAAGCTTGAGTTGAAAGTGTGTGCCAGTTTCCCTCTACATAGTCTGGCTGGGGGAACTAGGGGAATCTCAGTTCCATGTACTTTTCAACACGCTATTAATCAATATAATTTACATTGCTATATTTTTCTACGTATAACCGTTTCATTTTGACAGCGTAGCACAAATAATATGATTAGTCAACCATGAATGAGTACGAGCGGGTAACTTGTCGTTTTAACTTACTGGGAAGTGTGTTCATTGTGTGGAAAAAAATCTGTAATAATAACCCTTAAATAGTTCTCTGTAAAAGGATTCCGTTCATATGCGGCTTACTCCTTATGTTATTCGGCGAAGTTAGAACTTTGAAGTGCCTAACGTATAATGACACTGTTTATGCATACTTATACCCAGCAATCCATACGCTGCAGACAGTTCCTATTAGTAAACTGGTGGGCATTGTGAGTGTAAAGTATAAGCCTGATGAAGCGTGTCAAATCAGTTACAGAGGACGTTTGGAAAAGTAAATGACTTGAGGGCCTGGTGATATTTCCCTTTCCACTTCAGCTCCTTCCTCGGGGGGGAGGTTTCGGTTCCACTGGCCTGCCTTGTGACCTCCCACCTTGGCTATGACGCTGTGGCCTCATGTTTACTATCCCCTAAAGGAAAGCACAAGAGAGTGTGCTAAATTACAGTGTGTTAACTGTGCTCTATGA
>JAOYSI010007472.1:0-11429 GCA_025775065.1 Hiodon alosoides | reverse complement strand
CAGCAGCATACTGGACGAACACTATAGCGGTGTGTTAACTGTGCTCTATGACAGCAGCATACTGGACGAACACTATAGCGGTGTGTTAACTGTGCTCTATGACAGCAGCATACTGGACGAACACTATAACGGTGTGTTAACTGTGCTCCCTGAGAGCAGAGTGCTGAATGAACAGAATAACAATGCTTTGACTGCGCTTCCCGAAAGCGGTGAAGTGGAAAAACGCGGTAACTGGTCTGGGGGGTTCTGTGCTCTGTTTGGCTGTGCTAAAGACACTCCCCCACCCCCCTGACCCCCAATCTCACACCCCACCTTCCACAAATAAAGTTTGGCCTAATTAATTTTTCTTGGTGCCTAACTGCCAGGTTTCACTATTCACAGGTGGCTATTACCTGGACTGTAGGTAAAAATAAGGGATTTTAGGAGATCAAAACATCTGGTGGTGGCGAATGGAAAGAAATACCAAGACTTAGGCGGAATCAGATTTTCTGTGGTGAAAAGAATTACCCGACTTTCAATTACAGGCCACAGATTATATCTGTGGCCTCATTACGCTGGTTTCCAGTTTCCCTTACCTTTGCCCTGCTACACAGAGGGAGGCCTGCAGTGATCTTGTTGTCGTGGAACGCAGACATCTGGTCCACGCAGAAGCTGACTTTTTCTCCTGGTAAACCTGCATTTCTCCTGGTTTGGCATTAGGATTTTGGGGAGATCTGCTGGCTGAGCTGTGCCCCATCTCTCTTCATGCCCCAAATGCATTTTCTAGACCTGGGCCCAATCACTAAACATCCATTCGGGACGCTTGAAGTGGATCCGAGTGTTTTGCACTCCGGGTTCTGTGGCTCACCTGGAAAGTGGGGCACAGTTTTTATAGAACCGGAGAACAGATAAACAAACAAAAAGTTAATTGGCCTGGAAAAAGCCTACCACAGGCATATAACTCTGGGGGGAAAACATTTTTGGATTAAAAAATAGTTCTCCTGAAACAGAAAAAGAGCCCCGTCTGAATAAAACAGGAAACATTTCAGTCAGTGAGTAATATAATATCAGGGCTTGGTGAAAGCAAGGCTAAATTAGCACAAATGAAGTGCCACTATGGGTAAAGGCAGTATTGTGTCAGTGGAGAGCTGTTTATCAGTCTTTTCTTTTAGCACTAGAAGATAAAAAAATTGCATCTCCAAACAAATGAGAGATTCTGGAAATGTCTTTCTTTCATGTAACCTTTGAAACAATCTGTATGTCCATCACGGTCTATTGTTGTCAAGGAGCTGTTACTATTGACGGAACTGCCGAAGTCTTGTCCACCCAAGTCTGTGTCTTTTCGCATTAATCAGACATTCTTCTGGTGCTACATGGGGATGGTGCTACATTGAGTTGTGCACGATCCCTCTTTCGGCTTAAGATTGATGTAGTCTGCCTGAAGTTCTCAGTGGCTCGGTAGAGATGTTTTAAGCGTTTTGGGTCTCAGTGCAGAAGCCTTTGTGGTGCTTTCTGACTGCTCTGCAGTCGCCCCCATAGTGCTGGAGACTGCAGATTTGTTTCAAAGTTCTGTTCCGTGGTCGAAAAGTTTATTTAACCGCCGATACATCTTAAACCCTCCTCATTTATACACGAAACGTGACCCCCTGCCGGTGTTTTCCTTCGTTCTTACATCCCAGACTGTTGAGACTATGGTACTTTGTATCATTTTGCAGATGAAATATTCAAAGCTTATTATTATTTTGGTCAAAAAGTAGGTCACCAAAGATCGCCACCTCTTGGCCTCTCTTCTTATTGCAAAACGACATGAATGTGTCACCAATTTAACAATGGACTATGGAAACGGATGGATATTTTTTTGTGGCCTTCATTGGCATTTAATGTGTTAAGTGTGCCGTTACTAAATCCATTATTAAAGCCATCCTGCTAAATTGGACCGCCATTGTCTAAATAGTGTCCTAACTCTGATGTCTCGCTGATTCCCCTAGCAGGAGAATCAGACTTTTCCGTTTAGATGAGTGGCTGAAGTGCTCTGTGTGGTATGTCTCCACATTGAATTCCGTTAATAGTTAGGAATGTGTATGCTGCTGCCTAAGGTCCTTGTGGGCCATGGGGTATTCTGGTTTCCGTTCTGTCTTACCCTTTAATCGTATTCAATTGTAAGTCAATTGGATTAGAAATCATCTAACTTGGTTTTTCCAGCTTCTAAATCAGATGAGGATTAGGAGGTCGCTCCAGAAACTGAAGACCTGACAGCTCGTGAAGACGGAAGTTTAACAATTTTTGAAATGCATTTCTAAGATTAAAGAAAAAACTGAAATTGCACTATTGCTGTTAGCTAAAATAAGTATTTGCGTAAATAAATACGTCGGATATTTAATTTCCGCTGCAGTTTTAATGATTTTTTTGAAGGGACTTCATAGAGAGACTTGAATAGCTGTTAGATTTGATTGGATAGCTGTGGGGTGAAGCTGCAAGAGGCTGGTTGTTGGGTCAGAGGGCAGATGCTCTTTTGTTGTGATGAATGCAGGAGTGTCTGTGGGCTGGCCAGAAAGCAGACTACACAAGCTGTAAAAGTCATTAGCGCTGTAGTGACTGGCTGCCGTCTTCTCTCAGCCCCGACATGCAGAAGACATCAGAGGGGTCAGCAGACTCTTCTGCTTGCCTTGACCCGACCAGTTCACTGCGGGGTAGAGAGTGTCCTAGTAGATGTTTGAAGGGGATCCGCGATGAATAATTGCGGCTACGCTTTTGAGAGGCCAGTTCTGTTGGGAGTTGAGCTTTAGCGGTGTCTGTGAAACCACGATTTGTTTTTAAAACAACGGATTTTGTTAGTTGAAAGAAAGCAGCATTAAAACTGAATACAATTAGCTTAGTTTTCAGTAAAATTTGTGCCTTTTTGCATTTTATTAATCGACACAATTTTCAAGGTTACTCAGCCTTGGAAAAAGATAAATGCGGAAAAATGGAAAACTTAAATCAGTGGAGATGTTGTTGACTGGGATTGAATCAAAGAACATGCTTGCTTCCTCCCACCATTACGTGAAGCCGCTATTCAGTTAAACCCTCAGTAGTGACAGTATGTCTGCAGGGGAGAGATCCAGAATGCGTGACTTTTTGCTGCTCTGATTTATGAGTTGAGTGTTTAAACTGAGAATTTTGGACCAGACTAATCTTGACTAATCCACAACAAAAATAGTACAGGAACAGATTGTAAGGCATTTGGGACCCCGGACGTTGTGCAGCGCCGCCCCTCCCCCTACCTCTGCACGCACCCCCGGTCCCCTCCTCCCAGTTACCTTTATTGCTACTCACTCGAGACTTGATAAAATTCTGAACTGCCGGGGGAAAGGAAAGGGGGGGGCGGGGTTAAGGCTGAGCTGGGCCTCAGTGTATTATCAGCAGTGGCTGCTCATTTCAAGGAGCGCATGTAGACAGGTACAACTGCGGAGCAGAAAGGTCCAGATGTTCCCAATCTTAGACATTGAAATGTGTTGCATTAATAGAATGCAGATTTCATTATGAGCCCTAAATTGAATCAGTCTTTTGTGTGACTGTTAAATTATAATGCAGTGTGTTCCGAATTACACGGAGTAGGTGAATATAAATGTATTTGTGGTCTTCTTTGAAGTGTTTATAAAGAAGATTAAAATAGCAATAATCGTATATGATGTTGCAATACAGTGGGACAGGTGGTTTTAAACTTGTGTTCCATCCTCTGAAAATGTATTGCGGGACTTTTCTGATTAAAAAGAGTGTAGATATATCCATAAAACGAATGCACTTAGTTCCACATAGATCTACACCATAACAAATAAAGAAATATAATCATTTTTTCCTCAAAATGATTAAAGTAAATTCTGCCGATACCCTAGGTTGAGTTTAGAATGAAAAACAGAAGGTTCATTAAATCTGTTTCCAAAGTGAACAGTATTAGACAATATTTTATCCACGAAATGATGGCGCATGATAAGATCGGTGGACCAGAATATTGCTGCAAAAATGTTCCATATGGGATGGGACACAGACCATAGGCTTCAGATTTTCTTTCCTTCCTTGTGGTTTTATTGAGGAACAGAACCTTTTAACATTTGAGTTTTTCGATTGAAAGTAACATTTGATCTTACACGGCCCTGACAGACAATCCCATGAGGTTAGAGGGCAGACCTGGGCCCACACATGTCCCCAATTACCTGGATGTAAATTAAACAGCACAGGTTTAGTGCGAGGTGCTTGACTGTGGACGGGAGTAAAATAGCTAGTCAGACGCAGATCTCGCTTCAGTCTGTGACCAAGCTTCCTTTCGCTGGACGTCAGTATCAGTTATCTGCATGTTATTAACAATTTGAGTTTCCCCGACCCTGGCGTATTGATGAAAGAGGGAGAGTGGGAACAATTTAGTTACCGCACGTCTACGTCCTGCATGCAGAACGCATTTTATCTCCGCTAGATGGGAGAATTCACTGCAAGCTTTGTCGGGAAATGAGGTAATTCATTTGGGATTTCTCTCTCTCTCTCTCTCTCTCTCTCTCTCTCTCTCTCTCCCTCTCTCTCCCTCCTCTCTCTCCCCCCTCTCTCTCCCTCGCGCTCTCTCTCTCTCTCTCTCTTTCTCCCCCTCTCTCTCTCTCTCCCCCTCTCTCTCTGTCTCTCCCTCTCTCTCTCTCTCTCTCCCCCCTCTCTCTCCCTCTCTCTCTCTCTCTCACTCTCTCCGTTAGGCGTTGTGAGAGGCATGCCGTAACAATTAAGCATCACCGGTTTGCTATTTTGTACGATGCCGGCATGTGTGCATTGTGAGACACAGAACATTCCAAGCACCTGCAGTCGTTGTGCGGCAATTTCTCACAACCTGTGAACAGGAATTTGTCCTTCACAAAATAAAAAGCTCTTCTGAATTGAAATGTACTCGCTCGGCTAACACCATGTACTCGCTCGGCTAACACCATGTACTTGCTCGGCTAACACCAAACTTTCTAGCAGCTGGCCCCACTGCTGGTGAACACTTCTCTGTCTCTTTGCCCTCACTGATTCACCATCATTCTACCTGCTGAACTCGTTCACCAGATATTCCCCACGTTCCCACATCTCGCCTGTGGCTTGTATGTACCTACATACAGGTGAAAGGCTTAGTCCGCTCTTCTCAGATAGTTCACTATGAGGGAACTTTTCTGGAAGCTTTGTGACGCCTTCCTTTGTTTGACACGTGTCTGAACTCAATTACATGCAAGCCAGGAAGAATAGCCGACAAGTTTCCCCGGTAACTACCCCATTTTGAGGGGGAAACACACTACACCGACGTACTCAGGATAACATCTATGATATCGCAAATCATCATAAGCAATTCAGGACATGGGAGGAAACCAAAAACAAGAATAAAAGACCCCCTTGTGTCATTCTGTCACTACTGGGAAATTTAACGTCTGATCTCAGACAATGTAATCTGTGTTAAATGATTTCATCCTAGCTCATTAGTTCAGTCAGATTTCAATGTGTTCTTCACAAGGGATATGCCAGGTTGTAAATGTGCAGTGATACAGCAAATCTGAATAACACTTACTTAAGTCCTAACCCCTCTGCACACTCCTACATTTCCAAATACAAATATGCTGCACATTATATATTTAAGAACGGATAAAAAGGGTCGACACGTAGCTATGAAAAAGGACCAGCTTTAAATCTGTTTCGGAAATCTATTACCTCAATTACCCTGAGAAAGCAAAGAGTTTTCCTTATCGAAAAACCAAGCATCTCTCAAAGATGTTCCTTCAATTAACCCGTCAGTGTCATGCAACAGCAGCAACAGAACAGGCTCTGTGTGGAATTCTCCCCGCAAAGGACTTGCAGGTCACTCATGCCGCACTGTAATTCTCTGCTTGTGGCCTTGGTGTGATTTCTGAGGGGAATAGTACTCTGAAGGCTCATGCATATACAAATAACATTATTTTTAATATAATCAGTTCATCAAAGTATTTCAACTGGGGGGGAAAAAAGCATTTAGATTAAATCGTCAAGCTATTTATAGTGGACTCAGACAGCCCTTCGGTTTCCCCAGCTTCGACCAATCCACTGTCTTTTTTTATCACATTTCCAGAATTGTTTCTGGAATGCCGCCGCTTTTTTTCCCAACCTTCTGTGGGATACCCATCGAGAGTCTGTCTATTTGATTGACAGGGAGCAGTATAAAATTCTGACTAAGCCTCCGGTAAGCTTTTCACGTTTGGCGAAATAGAGTATGGAAAATGTCTTCAGAGGTTAAGTCAGCCACAAAAAAATAAAAATAAACACAGAAGAAAACAGCCAACGTTGTGGCTGGAATCTACCAAGTGTCTACTATCTGTGATCGCTTCCACATGCTTTAGATACTGGATCAGATGACAAAAACTTATATAAGAGGTCTGGGCTGGATAGACATTTGTGAGGCTTTAGCCCTAACAGTCACTAGTCAAGTGATTGGAAGGAAAGGTTTTTACCAAAAAGTGAAAATAAGTATATGCTTGTATTAAATATAGGAGTGCCCCGTCCCCCGTCCCCCATCCCCCTTCCCCCGCCCCCCGTCCCCCGCCCCCCCTCGGTGATTTTATTGGTGCGTTCATTACACACACGTTCAGGTATTTTGATCCAATCATATTTTGTTTCAGGGGTGTTTCAGGGGGTGCAATAATAATTCTTGTTAAGTATGAAATGTCTTTGATTTAACTAGTCACAACCAGAACCAAATCAGATGTAAAATACAAGCCTGCCTTGTGAGGGACAATCACCCGTGGACACAGAAAGCCATCCAAGCCCTAGCGAAAAGCAAACTGATGGGGTTGTGAAGAACCTGCCCCTCTGGTAAAAAGCTGTAGTCTGTAGGCCTCTACTTGCCCTGTACCACAGTCGCATTAAGTAAGACATTTTTTATGATAGACTCGGAGCAAACTTTCCCCCGTCAGAGGACTTTCAAGGCGCTTTATTGTTGAAGTTCTGCTGTTGGTACATTCATTAGATGCAGAAAGTCTTCCTAGCTTTTGAAGATATAATTTGTGTCGTACCGTGAAACAGATTTGGATTTGTTCCCAGGTCTCAGGTTGTACAAAGCTAAGTTCGGTTAAATCAACCCAAGCTCCCAGATGTTGTCTTCACGTTTCATATATTTCAAAACTAGGAGATCTGGGAATTTGAACGCGCTGTCATATGATCGGTCGGCTTTAGCGTGTTTGCATGCCTATTGGAACGCCTATTGAGGATAAGCTCACAAAGAGGAGAGTGAGAGAGAAGTCTGTGTGATTTCGACAAGGATTTAGGCGCATTGTCTGTCAGGCAGACATTGTGATTAGTTTAGCTTGCTTGCAGTAATAATAAATGAGTTGTACACTAGGTGGCAACAGGCCTGGATTTTAGCGTTTTCAAAACTTTATTTCTAGTCCTGCCTCATTGAACATTCAAAAAGACTAAAGCCCAGGAACATGAGACGAGTCATCATAGTAAAAAATAAATGTGAAATACCGATACTAATTTAAGGTATAACATGGCTTTGTGCAAATTCCTGTGTTTACGACGTTTTGTTACATCCTTATCATATACATCCTTTTATCCAAATCCAAATTTTATCCAAAATTTCACTTTGAGCCGACTTTGATGCCACTTTTATTTGCAGAATGATTTAAACAGCTGCTAAACTTGTTTGGTGCGGGGGTCAATGTAGAGGTTTTAAAATGAACTTCATTGTGAGTAATGGAGAATTAAAACAATAAGCAGGTCTCTGTTTGTTACTCTGTCGAGGCATTCCTTTCCAATGCACACATTTTAGTCATTTTTTAATATGCTTGTTCGACCAGTGGAAAAAAGTCAGGACTAGGATTGTAATGTGTCAATAATTCTAGTTAATGAATTGTCTTTAGTTCCATCTCCACACTCCTGGCTGTTTGTTTTTTTTGATCAGCTGCCTTGAGTAAATGCTATTGCATTTAGGACAGTTACACAGTGCAATTCTTCTGATACTGAACGAAAAATTACTAGTCTGAGTATAGCTGGCTCCAGCTTTTAAAATAAGCTTCATTGTGTGTACATTCGGTTACTGAGGATATGGCCGGTCTCCTTGGAGGACTCAAGGTTTTCCTGCTGTTTGGTGTGTTAATCCAAAAGGTCCTTGTATTACATCGAGCACTGTTCTCCCCACTCTTGTGGTTCACTGACCAGCCCTGCCTTGCTCTCACTGTGACTGGACAAGGCTATTGTGTTACCAGCCAGCTCATTGAGAAAAAGGGGATTGTTCTTGTCGCCCGTGGTGCATTCAGTTAGATCTCTGTGTCCCTCCTCCGCCCCTGGTCCGTTCGCTTTTCATTTGGACCTGGCCTCCCAACAGTCCAGTGGTCAAGCACAAGCGTGGTCTTCTTCTCCTTGCCCGCTTCCTTCCTTAGAGGTGGGAAAGTTCTGGCTCTCTTTGTTCCATTCATTGGACTCTTGGTCCTGACTTGGTTGTCCTGCCCCAACCAGCATTCGAGGAAATAACACTGAAATGGCAAGCCAAGGTAAACTGATGCAAAATGTGACCTCGGCCCACCACAGAATGCTGAGTTTATGACCAACTTTGGTCATAAACCGTGAATTCTTGCTTTTTACGTGTGGGCTTAAGTCTGGGATTACATTTTTCCCCTTTTATTGTACACTGCTACGTGTTCTTACATATTCGATCATAGTCGCTGGCACTATATTTAGTTTCTTGCAAGTTTATAGATCATTATCAACGGGTATTGTCAAAGCACTCAGTGGTAATTGTTTTCTTGTCATCTCCCATTGTTATGTACAAATCTGCTGTTCGTATGTATGGTGGAGAGGGGGGGTTCTTTACTAGAAATAGCTGGTGTCCCCCGTGCCTTTTTATTTTCCCTGAATACCCTTCAATTTATACGTCTTACACAAATGTGAAGACATAAAGATGGAGGTCCAAATAACAGTTTAAGGACTCTTATACATCAATCAAACAAACGGCACAAAGGACAAAACACGTCATGCTTAAATCATGCAATCATATAAACAGAATAACGAGGAGTTTGTGCTCTGTGACAGACGTTACAAGTCTGCAAGCACAATAAGTTATTATATGACAGCTGCACTCTTAAAATGAAATCAAAGTAATCTTGTTTTCCCTTTAAAAAGAGGGGGATAGAGAACCCAACCCATTTGAGATTTTTTGAATGCCAAAATGCTGTATATTATAGACAATGTATGTGTTTATTGTACAGTTGCGAGCACACTAAAAGGGAAATGAGGGAAGATTCTCATCGATGTTACATGTTCAGAAAGATGGTTTGCTAACCTAGCTGCTAGGCTAATGAACTTATTTGACAGTTTCAGGAGTAATTTCTAACAGAGTATCTGTCTGTGTGGGGGAATGTGGTGGAGGAATGCAATTCATGGAGTGTTGGTGTGATAAAAAGTAACCATACTGTCAAATACTTTTTATACTCCTTTATAAACATTTGATGCTAAATGCTAAATATTAAAACAATTACGAAATAAACATGTTTTTGCATTAAATTTGTCTTGCCTGCTACACCACTTGTGTTTTCCTATGCCAGTTCTGTTATATTCAGTTTTTTGGTAATTATTTGTTTACTCATCTGATGTTTTACATCAGAACTAGTTTGTGCACTGAAGGGTAATGTTCTTGCTCAACTTCCTGTACTGTAATCCATCATTAATTATTATTATTTTTAATATCATATAGCCTCCAAGCCGTTTAGCGTTCATATTATTTATTTAAATAGTACAGCTGTGCAAGCAATCAACAGACCCTTTCAACCTAGAGTTTTGTTTGGGTTGTGTTGACCTTCTTTTGGGAAATGTCACTTTATTGGTACAACAAATCAGATGAACTTAGAGAGATTAAATGTTTATGATGGGAGGCAAACATTAGGAACACCCTGGATGAAACTAGATCCAGGTTTGTGATCTCTGTGTCTACAGCTGTGTTCAATTGCATTTATATCAGTTAAACCATTGCAACCGTCAAAGGCCTTCAAATGATAAGTGGGTTTGTTGCGTTGTTGCATAATGATGGCAACCCCCCAAACCAGAATCAGCAGCTTCCTTTGTCTGGTCTGTGGCATACCATGGCCATTCGCTGTGACCATTTTGTATTTAGGGCATCATTAGCAAACGGCACTAATAAAACAGGCCTTTGTTGTTGAGAAACATTAGAAAGCTAATCTCAAAATTACCCAGTGATTTTCCAGATATTTCTTGATTATGTAATGATGGGTTAGCTTACAGATGTGCATTAATTGGATAAAAAAGGTTTTCCGTCTGTTTTTTTATTCTGCAAAACCTGGCCTTTTGCACTATAACTTCCAGGTTTACCTGGGTTTCGGTCTGTGGTGAGGTTTTAAAGAGTCAGTAATCCATGACATCCCACTCTACCAAAAAGGAGCTGTTCTATGGTGCCCTGTGATCTTTGGGCAAACACAGAAAGCCCACAGTTCTGCACTGTGGTTCTGCGCTGAAAATTACGCAACTTAAAGCAAACATTGAATTTAAATCCAACATCGTCAGTAAATCTACAGTGAAATCTCTGGAAGAACAATTTTATCCCGCAATGTTGGTCGCGTTAAATGATTAAACAAAAATTGACACAAAATAAAATGATAATCTGAGTGATTATTTATCCTCTGGAAAGGAAAGACAACATGGACTAATGCAAAAGGCAGCTTACTGAAGGCCTCAGCTCTAGTGATGTCCACGGGTTGATTTTGCATGTCATAAAATGCCACTGCTTCCCTAAGCTTGGGAGTAGCTGGGAGAAAATACGTGCTCTTTCATCAGAGTAATAATTTAATGACCATTTACACTGAGCTTTGCTCCCTGGTGACACCAGTGAGTATTCTACCACCTGCTCTCAAACAGCTGTCTCCTTCAGCGGTACAAAGTAAAGCATGTTCTAAAATCATGCTCTCTATAGTGCATACAATGGCAGAACCAAGCGGTCTCTGCACTATTCATTATTCTTATCAGAGATAATCAGAAATCCTCTGTAGGGGAATATTAGCACAGCAATCTGCTCCAACCACAGATATGTTGTGATAGTTGTGATAGTTGAGATAGTTGTGATATGGACCAACCCGTCGATGGCTTATCCTGACTCGGTCATGGCGTTCATGACATTTTAGGGCAGTTACATAATTAGGGACTCCTGGCATGCCACACTAGTGTGATGTCATCTTACTCAAACAGGTGTGGGCCTATTTACAGATAATTAGCATTCCCTGCTCTCTTACATGTTGCTCGGTTTATGACGGATTAACACTTAATTAACACAGTATCAGCTTTCTCCCTCGTCAGGACATTGACATCACTTAAATTCAGCTATGCCCTCCATTGTTAATGGCAGTGCACTTCTTGGTCTGACAGCCTGTGTCATTAACTTCTTCCTTGATATCCGCGAGCAGGAAAAAAAAAAAAAAAAAATATATATA
>JAOYSI010007471.1:0-12120 GCA_025775065.1 Hiodon alosoides | reverse complement strand
ATTTAAAGATTAAAGTCAACTGAATCCCGAGCTGGTTACTCTGCGGCCTAACCTAGACTGGGTCGTAACACTGTTTTCACTTCCTTTCATAGTGTTGTTACGTCACTCTCTTAGCTCACGCACACAAAAAACTCACACCAGAGGTGCGCATTCAGGGAATTTATAATCTATCCGTCAAAAGGTTAGAAGCATGTAACACTGTAATGATTAAAAGTGTTTTTAAACGAATCACCTTTCAAAAATTCTACACAAAATTTCATAATGCATTACAATTTTCAAAAAGTAGTTACCGTTCACATTAAAGGTTATATTGTACCATGGGCAACTACAATTGTTCTATAATATCTTTCCTTATATTTACAGTTTGCACTTAGTTTTTACAACTACTGGTAGAAGCACTCCTGACAGTTGGACTAGAATCCTTTGAAGCAAATTCTTCCAGTGTGGAATGCTCCTTAGAAGCCTCTGTCCAGCATGCATAGGTTGAATGTGTTAAAATGCAAATAACCACCTAATATAAGTATTGAGCCTCTACATAAGACATGTTGCCATCCCCCGCCATAATTAAACATGAATGTTAAAAAGGGGCACTGTAATGCTTCCTACTGTTGTGAATTCATAGTATTGTACCAGCAAAATATTAAGATGTATTTAACAATGACACATTTTTGTTTTTATTAGGCCTTACAAAAATAAAACATACAAAGCAGTCAAGTGAAACTGGCATAGACAGACCCCTAACCCTATTCTTATCCTGTTTTCTCTAGACAGGTAAAATTGTGTTTCATTTAAATAAAATTAATCTATTCTTTCTGATGCTCCAGTGCTGCTTCTTAAGGCTGTCACTTGTATCACCAATCTGAAGGGCTGGGTGGGCCACCCCCTGGATCCCATTGGCACCATTTTCAGTACACTGATGGAAACCAGCCAGGGTGATGATGGTGGCTCACCAGGCCTCCTGGGATTCTCAGGTAACTGCTGGTCAGTCCAGTAATTATCTACTCTATGGGGAGTGCTTAAGCCAGTTTGTATTGGTAATTTGGTTTTTGATTTCCCTCTGGAAACGCAATCTATTTAGATAGTGATACATAGTGACAAACTCTCTTTGTAAAAATGTGCTTCATGGGTTTATGTAGTTACTACATTGAAACATGAGCGTGAATAAACTCTGTTAAAACCAAACAAGTCAAACCACAAGTTGCACTCCTTTATTTATCTGCTTTACCTCATTAGACCTCAAAATCAGAACATATATAGCATATATAGGAGGTGATAATTATGGTAAATCTCCTGATGAAGTATAGAGGAAGAAAAAGCCGTAGTTTTAAAAGTTTAAAACAATATTATGATAGTTGTATCAAAGCTGGTGTTGCCTGAGTTTTACCCCAAAATGCCCCTTCTATTCAGCTTTATGAAGGTAACAAAATGTAGTGTCAGCCATCTGAATTTAGGTCTGAAATCACTATACTGGAGCTTGGATAGTGACAGAAAGTTTTAGAGAAGAGAGTTATTTCAAAATATATCTCAAATTGTTGGTAATACAGTTGCTAGTTCTGGTCTTCTACTGCCATGCTTGAATACATCCCCTCGCCTTTCTACATAGAGGAAACCAAACATTTCCATCACCATCAGCAATCACAGACTTAAGGGATTCCTAAATCAACTTGCTCTTTGATAATATAAAGATAATAATGATAATATTATCTTTGATTTGATAACTTGCTTTTTTGATTGTACATCTTTGATTACACAGCTTAGTGTAAATATAGATCACAATGATTTCAGGAAGGAAGAGAGATTGACAAGTGATCTGATATATCTCACTCATTCATTACCTCTGTCACTCCTAGGCACTGTGGAACCTGCTAAATATTCAGACTTCCAGCTCTTCCCAGAGAAGCGGTTCCAGGAGGAGGAGTCATACCTTGCGCTGGCAGTAGAGATGGCCCTGGTGGGCCTAGGCCAGCAGAGGATCATGCCTGATGGGCTGTATGCCAGGGGAAAAGGTCAGCCACAATGAGGAAAGGCTTACAGCGAAGCTCCAGGAGCTGGACCTCAATGACACACTAGTTAAGATTTTCCACAAACAAGCAATCTTCCTGTTAGAAGGTAAGCTACTACTTTAACCTGATTTTCTCTTTAAATGTATGTTACAAATCCCAATTATCAGTGTAAGGTGCAAGTGTCAGATTTAACTGTGTTCAGTTTATCTGATAAATCTTGGTTGACAGTATATTTTTCAAACATCAGACTTTATTTGGAAGAGAATTTAAGACAAAAGTAATCAGTTAGTAAGAGCATATTCACAAACATCATTAGTAGGTTTCGGCATGGCTAGGTTGCTTGGTGGACACTGTTCATTGCTGGCTCAGTAGAAATTCCCTGTTGTTTTAGGGTTAATAGTAAAACAAAATAATTCCCCCTGAAGCCTTTTTGAAGCCTTTCTCAGGACCATCTGGAGATCTGGAGTGTACCCATTACATGTGGGTGCTCAGCACAGTTTTGACAGGTGATGATGCGCTGCCTGCTCTGGTTATCCATGAAAAATGACATTTTAAATGAAAAAGGGAGCAGAAGCCAAAAGCATGTTAAACAGTGCTTGTGTGTGTGGAAACTTTGCAACTGTCAACATACATTCTCAGGGATTTATTTAAAAATAAGTTTATGTGTGTGTAAGAAATAATTTATTGTGCTATATGTCTTGAGTATTGAAAACAAATTCTAACTTACATATAAAGAATATTCTATGTAATGTAAAATACTTGAATACCTCGGTAGCATGGTTTAAAATAAAACAAATCAAAAGGACTAAAGTGCACCTTGCTTCAGGGGTTGGCTAAGGCTATATATGCTGAGCATATATATATATATATATATATATATATATATACACTGATATATATTTAAATAAATTGTATTTCTAGTCCAAATCCTTGTAATGGGCACCATTGATAAAGACTGGTGAAAGATGAGCCTGAGTATTAAGCCCTCACATTAATTATACATAATGCAAGAACTTAGGCTTCACACCTCCAAGCCTAAAGACATAGCTCTGACAACACAAGCTATACCTAGGAAAAACGCTATTAGACACAGTCATGTAAAACATGATTTCTGGTTTAAAATTGGTCCTAGCCCTATTCAAACTAAATTTTAATCAGTATCAGAATGAGACTTGAGTAAATTCGATCTGACTACTTTTGTCTTCCACAGTAATGAAAAGTCTCCAGAAGCTCAGTTTATGCAAAAGGGTGAAACCATGTATTCTGCTTATATTTTGTTGTGTAGGTCTGTTGTTCATTGACTGTTCAAAGGGCTGTTCAACTTTTTATCTATTTGCTTACCATATGGTTTTCTAAAGAATTCTGCAAACAGGAACAGCCTTCCTTCTTGTCTTGTCTTAAAGCTTTAAAATAACCAGACTAGAGTTTTCGAACTACCAAAATTGTTCATTTAAATAAAATCTAATCAATTTATGTTATAATTTTTGTGTCTTGATTTATTGTTAAATGGTTCTGTATCTGTGTATTTTCTCTCAGTTATGTTTGTAGCTTTTTTTTTGGTTTTGAAACAGGAACATGTTCTATATTTATTATAATAGGTGAAGGATTGTATTTCATAACCAAAATACTGTCAAAATACTCATTACATTGAAAAAAGGATTTGATACAGCGATATCAATTTATTTATGTAATTAAATCACTGTTTTATAACTTTTTGTTTTAATTATAATTATTTTTTTGAAACGTAAACTTGTTTGCTTGTTTTCTTTGGTTGCAGTTTGATGCAGTATTTTGATTTCCCTTTATAACAACCATCTGAATGGGTGTACTACCCCTTAAAATTATGTTTGTTCCCACACCAGTAACAGAAAGCCAGAATCAAAGTTCCAATAGGGACTTTATAACAAATTCCGTCACACAACCCCAGTACCTCTAGACTGCCTTGGTCCCCCGGGGTGTGGCTGAAATGGCAGAATCCACTAATTTGAAGGGATTTCCAGATACATTTGGCCATGTAATATATAAAAATATAATAAATAATACAATTAATATAAAACTAACTTTTCTAAAACCTCTTTGTTAATTAAGTTAAAGTTAGCACAGAGACCTAGTGATGACATGGGTGGTATACCATTCATCACAGGCTCACTGCTTAGACCACAGAGGAATAACATTGTCTACCAGGGGTAAAATTGTCTGTGTTGTCTGTGCCCAGAGCCAATGGTTACCCTGCAGCCTAACCATACATTTTCTACCAAAGACAATAACGTTGTTCCATGTGAACCAGTCAGTGGAGCTGGAAACTTTCTGTCCACCGCCTTTCCAGTTGGTCAGAGAGCAATTAGTGATTATTCATATTTCATATTTAAAAGGGAACACTGAGTAATCATAACTGTTGTTCCGTGAAATACATAGATTAACAGTCTTCGGGGTCGCTGCGTTACCTCATTGGCTCTTAAGAAAATATAGACAGAACTGTCATGGCCATCAGATTTTTTTAAATTGTGGTCACATGACACCAAGCTTTTTTGCAAGAACTGGCATATCTGTGCAGATATTTCTTGGTTTTTAAGGGAAATAGTAATGTTTAATATTTCTAACCTAATAAGGTAACCGCAGTTATAATAACCCAACATTCTTAGCTAATGGAATCCACAGTGGCGAGGAAGGAGGACAAGGGTCCCGGAGGGGAAGACTCCAAAGCAGTTTGTTTCACGGTAAAGCTCACTCCTTAGTTTCAGTGATCGTTACCTTTTACGCATGGCTTGTTATGTTGCATATTATTTGTCAGGATGGCAGAGAAAAGAATTGTGAATAAGGAAAAATTCAACATTTCTTTCATTAATGCGGCAGAAGAAACAGAAGTGCAATTTATTTAAAAACAAAATAAACTATGCATATCCAATTCACATCACAAAAACAAAACCAGTAATTAATCCCTCTCCCTTATACAACAAAAGTAATAAACATGTATTCTAACAATAGTAACATAACATTTAGTACACATTTACATAAACAGCATTAATAATTGTTAAATTAAAGGCTAGGCTAGGCCAAACTAGCAAGTGTGAATGACAGCTGGAGAACAATAAGTATTTTCTCTTGGTGGAAAAAAGGAACATAAGCCAACAATCAATCAATTTTTAAAAAGTTAATAAAGCACAAATTTTACACACATGCAAGCTTAAGTCAGAATATTTCTATACACTGCTCTTCATTCGGTAGCAGTTGGAGTGAGTTATTATGCATTTTGAGTGAGTAAAGGTGTTAAATGTTATACGATCCTTCCTTAAAGGAAGAAGGAGAAATCCATTGCAACCTTAGTAGTCTTTAATAAGCATTTAGTGTACGTCTGCCAATGAAAACTAAGAATAGAATAGCTTAAGGTTAACTACTTGCAAGAGCAATGTCCTGTTATTAGAATAAATATAAATAGCAAGGAGCTTGTATTTAAATTAAAAGTGAAAATAATGTAATGAGGCTGAAGATATCTTTATCTAAATATAACTATCACAGTCATAGTTAATCATGTAGAGGAAAGATTTCAGCATCTTCACAGACACACGTCCTACAATCTCCTTATAACTTCTCTACATTTTAATTTAAACATGTCAAGAATCTCCCTTGTTAATGTGACTTAAAGCAGAATCCGACAATCTGTTTGATTGTTTGCTTTAAATGAAATTCATGCTATACGGCATCATCAAAGAAATGGAAAAGAAAACAGGTCAGGAGTTTTAAAAAAGAATTGTTAAATTAAAGCCCTTTTAGACATTTGCTTTCTCCCAGTAAAAATATAGTTTTCTGCCAAAATGGATTACATATAGATTGGATGAACAGTTAATTCTTACAGTGGTGGAGTAGTTGACCAAATATCCCCCCATCAGTTTCCCTGTATCCTCTCATATCCCCTCTGTCTTGCAGTCTTGCAGCCAACAATGCTAACAAACAAACAAACAAAATTTAAGTTGGTACGAACTAAGAGGGGAAAAAAACGTTTAGATAGACAATAACAATATATTCATAAAACAAATACACTTCTTACATCGACATATACACTAATTTTAACTGATCTTTATGGACAGCAAGAAATTTTCTCCAGCTAAATGAGAGCAAGACTGAAATTGTTGTGTTTGGCCTCCTTAGCGCTGTCTCTGATATCACTAGCAATCTAGCGACCCTGCCATTAAATCTCCACCCTTTGCTAAAAACTTAGGAGTGATCGTTGACACAGCTTGAAATTTTGAAAAACAAATAAGTGCTGTGGTGAAGGGCAGCTTTTTCCAACTTAGGCTGATTGCTAAAGTAAAACCATTGTTCTCATTTAAGGATTTGGATTTAATTATTCATGCCTTCATCTCATCCAGACTTGACTATTGTAATGCACTGTACGTGGCTCTTAGTCATTCATCTCTGTATCTCTCTGCAGTTAGTCCAAAATGCAGCAGCTAGGTTTCAAAAAAATATTGACTCTTACCTTACAGGTATAATTGCAAGGACTGTGAGAATGCTGGAAAGCAAAAACACAAAACCGGGAAACCACGCCAGAGTGGCTTGGTAAATCTTGGTGTAGATGGGCGAATAGGCCAAACTAGCAAGTGTGAATGACAGCTGGAGAACAATAAGTATTTTCCCTTGGTGGAAAAAAGGAACATAAGCCAACAATCAATCAATTTTTTAAAAGTTAATAAAGCACAAATTTTATACACACGCAAGCTTAAGTCAGAATATTTCTATACACTGAACCTACTGCTCTTCATTCGGTAGCAGTTGGAGTGAGTTATTATGCATTTTGAGGGAGTAAAGGTGTTAAATGTTATACAATCTTTTCTTAAAGGAAGAAGGAGAAATCCATTGCAACCTTAGTAGTCTTTAATAAGCATTTAGTGTACGTCTGCCAATGAAAACTAAAAATAGAATAGCTTAGAATGTCAGGAATCTCCCTTGTTAATGTGACTTAAAGCAGAATCCGACAATGTTTGATTGTTTGCTTTAAATGAAATTCATGCTATACGGCATCATCAAGGAAATGGAAAAGAAAACAGGTCAGGAGTTTTAAAAATCGCTTTCTTTACCCATCGGAACCCGTGATATTTGGTCTCTGTTCTTTAAGGTTTTGTAATGTGATATTATACGTCTATGTTAAAGAGCATCTGATACCTCACAAAAAAATAAACTAGTTCTAATTGTTCTAATTTAATTAAGACCAATCTAATGCTTCCATTTTCAGATCCTACACGACAGTAAGCTTTAATCTTTTGTGACAGATGTACAACCTGTAGTCCTGTTTCATCTTGTTCTAATTAATTTTGATGAGTCTCAGATGCTGTAGATTACATACATCAAATTCTTGGTCTTATGCCTTACCATAGGAAGAGCCTTGGACTTGCTTAGACAACAGAGATCGAATAGTAGTCATCGGGATCAGTGCAAACAAAGACAAAGCTCGAGCTGAAATAAAAGCAGAACAAAGATGTGGTGGTTTTGTAGTTCCCTACAGCATTTGAAAATAAATTATACTGAACATAGAAACAGTATGACAATATGCTTCAGTTATATTCTACCCCAAATAATGGGTTACTATAGGCTTGAACTTCCTGTAATTGCACTCAGAAATTATATGATATCTGCTTACTAAATACCAATTTTAGAAGCAATATAGAGGATTTATGAAATATTTTGTCTTGCATACATGTCCACTTTTATTTTTTAAACAGACAGAATTAAACAGCCATTGGATAAAGATTGTAGGGTATATATTGAAGTAACTTATAATTGTATTATACAGGGGTATTTTCAGAAAATTGCTTTGTTAGTAAAATGTGTATTTTGATAATTATATTCATTTAATTATTAAGGTACCAGATTCAATTATTTTACCCTCATGATAAAATTTAATAAACAGCATAAAATACATTTGAATATTTTCTGGACCTGTTTGCAAGATGGGAATGTTGCTGAGCTCTATAAAATGGGTTAACTACAGAGGGTGAAGCCCCTGGAAGATACGTTTTATTGGTTCTAGAGAGACGTTTCTTTAGTTCAAACATATGCTTTGACCGGCCAAAACATGCAGTGAAACTCTTGGCCAGGGAGTTTCATGTAGTGCCAGCTATGACAAATAGAACTGAAGAACGCCAAGCCAGTTTCTTTTTCAGTTATTTTCTCTTTTAACAAAACAGTCTGTAATGTTTATTTTGAGTTAAAAGAATGCCATAACTTAACCAATACATCAATATTTTATTTGGTAATATGGTTTTAGGTCAGTTTTCTTGCATCATGTCACCATGTATCATTTATAACTTAACACGTAATTGTTGAGGTGTATATATAAATTAAATCCAATATCTTCCTTACCTACGTAGAACATATATGTTGCTTTCACAAATGCCATGAAGTAAATTCCACCTCCGAAGGACACCATACCAATCATGATCATAACTGCATCGCTAATACATCTGGAGAAAACCAAGACCCCCAGGAAACTTGTAATGAAGATGAGGGAGCCTGCTGCGTTTCCATATCCCACGTATGTTGCGTCCCAATTTAAGGGTTCTCTCATAACAAAAGATATCAAAACTTCCATAGCACCTCCTACGGCCACGTCATAAAAGATGGCGCTAACAAACAAAAGTGCAATAACAACTTTAAGGGGACGTTGGTTTGCTGTGCCATTGCTTTCACCTTGTAACTCCGATCTGTAACTTCTTGTCTCGGTGGACGTTTTGTGGAAGCATGTTATGTATAAAAAGCACATAAGATACAGCAAAATACTCAGGCCAACTAAGACTGTACCTTTTTCGAGGTCAAATGTACGTATTTTGAAAATATGGCCAGATGCTAAGCTACCGGCAAAACCCGCTATTCCGTATATTAGTTCAATTCTCATCAAGAGGCGAGATCTCTGCTCCTCGCATGAACACACGGAGGCTAGAGCCATAACACCAGCCCAATACGAAGAGTACCCCCCAAACAATCCATATACAGCTGCTCCACCAAACATCACCTCAATTGGCAATTCAAACAGGACAACGAGGAACAAGAGAGTCCTCGAGATAAGGTACCCCACCAAAGGCACAGCGATGGGTATCTTCCTGAATCCTTGGTCTCCAAACTTTGCCAGAAAATATGCGGGTAAGAATGGAAGCAAATTCGATATCATAGTATATGTCATGTAAAAATCTGACATGAGTCTCTGCGTGTCGTCCTCGGTGTCTGTGTAATTGGTGGACGTCATTTTGGCACATCGTTCTTTCACCACCATCTGCAAACCAGTGTCATAGAATGAACTGGCAAACTGAGCCAAAAGAACAACAGGTTCAATGTGTTTCCGTAATGATGTAAATCGTAACATTTCGTTACCAGTAACGTTGACGATTACGTTTTTAAAAATAGTAAGAACACAGCTGACGGAGAAGACCAAAGGCAAGTATTTGTTTTGAAAAACAAAAAGTAGAAATTAAAGGTAGTTATGACGTCATTATTCCAGGTGTTTTCAAAGGAATGTAACTCGTTTTGCTTCCAGGAGTGTCGTTTTAAAACTAAGCTACAATTCAAAATGTGCAAATGAATCAGTCGTAGTTCCAGTATCTTTACTGCCAACCTAACCTCTAGTTCCGGTTTTAAACTTCTCAAAAATATACAGATAAGTTCCCACGTCATCCGAGAAAGTAGGAGTGATTGGGGCGTCATATAAAACCAATAGGCTGAATTGGGAGGGACGTACTTCATAAATCAAGATTAATTCAGCCAAAAACTTAAGAAGTAAAAGTATAATATTCATGTTAAAAAAATAAATTAACTCCACTCTTCTCTGTTCTCAGCGTGACATGTTTACATTCAGCTACATTCAATCAGCATTAGCTGTGCTGCTAATTTTGTATATAGGAAGTATTGCTGCAACATTGAATCGACCGACAAAGTGGCGGAGTTGGAGGAACACATACACAAGCTTTATGAGATTAGGGACAGTGAGATATTTATAGATTCTTTTTTAGTCGTTCTGAAAGCTTTACGTCACCTGCACCTAGTCTCAGAAAGTTTTGTCTTGATTCGAAAGAGTTGCAAACCAAATTCAGTGATGAGTCCTAAGTACACACAATAAAAAGATTTTAAAAATAAAATAAAATGCTGTACAATAAACTGCATATCTTACAATATCTAACGGTTAATTTATTAATTGCGATATCAAGTGGAACGGAAACTGTTAAATTAATTATGAAACCTCTCTGGAACACATTAGCAAAATATTTTTAATAAGTTAATGTGACCCTGATTTTGGAAGAATAACGACAAATAATAAATTTTACAGTTGTCGATCGTTATACCTAGCCATAAGCTAATTATGTTGAAAAACTAAAACAATCTATAAAACAATCTATAAATGATTGTTAAAGAAATTGTCTCAGGCATTTGTATTTAAAATACCTCCTAGTTGCCTGCAATCCCCAGAGATTAGAGGCTCACTAGAGGCTGACCTTTTGACTGTCCCAAGAGTAGCAAAAGCTAAATCTGGTGGTAGAGCCTTTTCATGCAGAGCCCCTTGACTATGGAATACTTTACCAAACTTTGTTCAGGAATCCGACTCAACAGTCTCAAAATTTAAATTTGTAATTTTGCATTCAAATTTATTGGCTTACTGTGGCCAACTTTTTAAACATCTTTTACTTACTGAAAGTTTACTGAAAGTTGCTTTCTGATCTTGGAGAAAATGTATTTTTATCAAAGGATTCCCAATCCAACGTGGCAGAATTTATGGGTCCTTGGGGAAATGTTGTCTTTATGAGGAGATGAACCTTGTTACTATGTTAAACCAATCAAGAGTTCTACTCTTTCAAAGTTTGAATTTTCACTCATTTGCTATAGTGCTGCCATTTTTTTCTTTGGAGAAAGGAAATAAATAACAAATTAAATGGGGTACTTATGCACTGTGGCACTTTAATAAAATATTGTCTACTTAATTTTGGGCATAAGCATTAGCCAAAATAACTGGTGTTGAAAAAGAGTGCCTTTGAAAACAACAGATTTTTCAATTTTATCTGCTATTACATTGAAAACAGCAAAAGGCATTTTAATAACTGAGAATTGTGACAAGAGTGCCTTAGAAAGAGACTTAGAATCCATAGAACGGCCATCCAGCTCTTTCATCAACTAACATGATCTGTAACAATAAGTGCTCAAACACCAATTCATTTTAACTGGGTGAATTAGGTCCCTAATGCTCAAACTCACAACCTGGGCTGTACTCACTCATTTATTATGAAGGCCAATAAAGACATAAACAAAAAGAGGAAAGAGATTGCTTTGTGCTTTTTACTTCCTCTCTCCATGTCGCATGAAATAAATAGAATCCTCCTTTGAGCACCCAAACTGAGTGAAGACTTTTCTTCGCTCAGCTTTACTGGTGCCACTTACCGACTCAATGCATGGGGATTCAATGCAAACATGGGGAACGATGGAGATACTTGGGAGGAACGGCCTCAGCTAACAATATAAAGTTAGGTAGCCAAGTCCACACAGTATGACAATCCTTAAGAAACAAATAACAAAGGATTAAATATAAAACCCAAATAAAAAAATGCCTGGCCGTCTTATAACCAGTTGCCCTTTCCAGCTATACCCAAAATGAGTTCAGACCTGCCGAAATGGCACGTCTCATCAATTCTACATCAGCATCAGACAGCAACAAGAAGCCCATACCACTAACAGTTTCTTTGATCCAAGATATACAAAACTTATTTTGCGTCTTGAATCAGATATTTATTTAAATTAAGAATGAAGATATTGAAAACGTATCTTTTTCAATATCTGTCAACAATGGTGGAAAAACAGCAGAGCAGAATCAGATTTATTTATATTTAAACACCAAATATCAAACAGAAAACCTGCATACATCTATTGGAAGGCATTATTAAACACGTACACCTACCATCTTGCTAGCAGCATTACTTTTAATATTACAGGGAAAAGGTCTTTCAGTCTTTTCAAGTTAGTCAGTACTGGTTCAAGAAAACAAAGTAATATCCCTTGAAGCACTGTTATGTCAATCAATCAATCAATTTTATTTTTATACAGCGCTTTTCACATGTTGCCATGTCACAAAGACGCTTTACATAGA
>JAOYSI010007470.1:0-12121 GCA_025775065.1 Hiodon alosoides | reverse complement strand
TGTGCCAACACGGCAGGTGATGCAGTGGTCGTGAATAAAGGTGTCCTGTGGGGTGACCAATGGTGACCTGCTCCAGGGCCAGAAAAAACATACACCCCCCCCCCCCCTACCCCCCCATAAGTGAATTCCCCTCTCAACCTACCCCACCAAACTCCCATCAGCTGCTGATTGAAGTCTCCACCCATACAAAACACTCTGTGTCCAGATCTCATTTGCATTAAAACTATTAGTCCTTAGAATAATTATTTTGTGTGTGTGTGTGTGTGTGTGTGTGTGTGTGTGTGTGTGTGTATTTTCTTTATTTGGCTTTCATAGAACATGTATCTTTCTATAAATAAATAAATAAATAAAAAACACTGTGGCTTGCACACCGGAGGAAATACGTACACGTGCAAATATAAATCCTTTGGTTGAATACCCAGAGAGAGGCATAAGTGGATGAAGTGTGGCATGTCAAAAAGCACAATGTTCCCTTTACTTGACTTGTCATTAACAGTACAGCATGGGATGGAATTTTTTTTCATTCTTTCAGTGAGATGAACTCTGCTCCCCCAAAAAGATTGCTGGATTGTTTCTGGGGGAAGCTCTGAGTACTCTACAGAA
This sequence comes from Hiodon alosoides, assembly GCA_025775065.1. Lineage (NCBI taxonomy): Eukaryota > Metazoa > Chordata > Actinopteri > Hiodontiformes > Hiodontidae > Hiodon > Hiodon alosoides. The sequence continues at coordinate 11,518 of JAOYSI010007470.1, read as the reverse complement.
ATTCCACAGAAACATGTATTTACACCTCTGTAAGAGACATTGTAGGTTACTGCACCTGACCTCAAGCACGGTTAGAAGGTCTCTACCTGCTGGGCCCCCTGTGTGAGATGGTGGGTTGCCAGTGTGCCGAGCAATGCATGTACACAGGGAACAAGACAAAGACACATATAGGAGGAAGTCGTCCTGTGGGAGAAACCAGTTCTGTGAGCAGTTAGAGGCCCAAAAACAATACTGTGAGGAAAGTGGCCATTCTCTTCTCCACACCTCTCCTTCCATCCTCCATGGTATCCCTATACCTCTTCTTTTTGTATTCTCCATTTTCTGTCCATCTTTATTCCTTCAATAATAAACCATCTGCAGCTCATGCTAGCAAATTAAAACAGGTAATATTAATCTCTTTCATTGGCTATCAACCATTTAAACACTGCAAGGGATTACTAAATGCCCTGTAGGGGGTGGCAGTGTGTGTATGTGTGTATTTGGTGCAGGGGGGCTGTGAGTTTGGGCTGTGAGTTTTTTGGGAGGATAGGCTGCATTCTGTGCCACATCACCCCGTGTGTCATGATTGGAGCATTATGCCAGGGATGCTTTCAAAAGAAAAATCACAGAGAGGGGAAAAAAAAAACACAGTGAATGGCAATGAAAAACAGATAAAACCGATATCAGTGTGCTGGTCACTCCAGCTTCGTAATGCTTCAGTTGGATTTTCAGTCTGGTATATGATAGGCATTGCTTATGCTATGTTTTTTTGTGTGTGCTCCATAATGCACCCATTGCCTCTGTATCCCAAATTCACAATGGATACATTCTTTTCAGGAATTCATCTTAATTTTCCCCATTACTAATAATCTGGTAATCAAAAGTAAGGAAATAAGCATAAAGTGGGGAACTGAGGTCTGAATGACTTTGTTTTTTCAGAAGTAAGGGGCTCAGACACTGGCCTGCTGACCTCAAAAATCAGCACTGGCAGCTCTTTCAAGCATTCAGTTGTTATCCTTTCCACACTGCATGGTGCAAGTTGTGTCCAGTTACAGTGCAGGTGTCCTCATCAGACTCACAATCAAAACAGGAAGTGAAATCTACAGCGGTAGCTGAAGTCCAGAGCTCAGAAAAGATCCCTATGGTATTGAGGCTAGTCATGAGACCCTGTCATTGTCATAAAAGCTGTATGAGAAAACATGGTCAATTGGCTGTAATTATCACTCCGAACTTTATGCCTCAATACGATAACCTCTCCTCTGCTCTTCGAAGATTGGTATGATTAGTTACATAGCAACATGGGAAAACAAGGCTAAAATGTTAATCTTGGAATCAGCTCTTTCCTGCAGTCTCTCCCGTCTTATACATTTTCTTGCACAGATTGAGTTGCAGAAAGCAAAAGTCAAACTTTACAGGGCTACCCCCCCCATTCAATTAATCATTCAACTATCAACCAAGTGATGTAAGCCCTGGGCTGCAATCACGGGTGGAAATTATTTGAGGCGAGAAAAAAACGAGCGTCTAGATAGGATGTTGTCAGGTGGTTAGGTCAAAGTGAGCAGGAATCTGCCAGATCAAAAGCCTTATATTAGTAGAAGACCAAAGCAAATGTCTTGCACAGGCTTAGTTAGTGTCAGGTAGGACCTTTATCTATCACAGAGGGAGACAAGCACTAAACAAGACCATTTGACTTCTCCTCCGTCTTGAATGTTCAGCATAGCTTCTCCACACCTAGGCGGGGAGCCACCATCAGACTTCTGCAGCTGCTCCACACCCAGGCAGAGCAATCATCAGACCTCGCCGGTGGCATAAGGAGGAGGTTTGCATGGCAGGTGCTGCAGTATTCAGATCATCAATGTCGCTGCTGATGCGTGGGGATAAAGGGCCCATTGAGGGCCTAGTCCGGGGGCTGGGAATGAGAGGATAGTCTTACAGAAATGCCGCAGTTCGTGCCAAGGTCCCCCTTCATAGACAACAGATGCAGTGTTCTGCCCCACCCCCCCACACACACAGTGTTTTCTACAGTCTCCCTTTTCCTTTCCCTGTCTATTCCTTGGCTAACACAGGTAGCTTTAGACCTTACAACTAGAACTCTAATGAAAGAAACATACAACCGTTTGCTAACAAAATGGCTGCCAGGCTGGTCTAGAGTTTAGCTCTCAACATAAAAAAAACCCCAGTACAAGGGGGTATGCAGCCTGGCAGTCCACTGTCTCCAACCCCCAAACCCCCCTTCCCCCACTCGCCCCGCCCTGCCCTGCCCTGCCCCGCCTTGATGGCTAAGAGCTGGTCACAACCCTCAACTCCCCCCGTCTGTACGACCTGAACACCATAAGCCCTACATGTTGTTCCAGTTCAACCATATGAGGGGGATCATAAGACAGGTCATTTGATCTAATTTGGGTCACAGTTCTTGCCCATACCAGCTTCAGAACAACAGACAGTCAACAGTAATAGGCCTCAGGGACAAGGCTAAAAATAACCAAAAAATTTCACCGTACAAATTAATTCCACAACAGTTATTGATGACAAATTAGTTTTTAATTTTTATAGACCCACACCAATACTTTGTAATTTAGAACAAGAACATTAAATGTAGTGGAAGTGGAAACCAATAACGAGACACCCCTTAATATATAACTAAATTAATTTTAATAATTAAATGAAAACTGTAAGGACTGCTTAAAAAAAAGGCTTAAAGTATAATAATGACAATGTATTATATGACTCTTTACCGCTGTAATTGATTGCATGCTAACATTAGAATAATAAAAAATAAATGGAATATTCATTCAAGAATAAACAAATCAATTAAAATTTTTGATCAAGAAGATAAATAGCAAATTTGAACAATAACAATTAGATTTTTGTTAATTTAGTCAACACTCTCATCCAGAGTGACGTACAACAAGTGCACATAATCAAGAAATAATAAGCACAGATTTTTGTAATTATATAATTTTATAATAAATGGCTTCTTACAGGGAACCCCAAAAGCCTATTGGGAAGCAAACTGTCAGCTAAAGTGAAACCTGTGCGAAATATATATCTCGTGAAAAAATTAATAAATGGCTGTTAAAACGAAAGATTTTTTTTTTTTTTAAACCTCAACATTTTATTACAGGTATAGTTTCAGTAGATGGGTGTAATGAGGATTAATAACTATATAACTATATGCAATATTCATACAGGTTCATACATTTTCATAACGGTTTTAATTTAACAGTAGATAGTTTCCTTGGGCATCAGAGTATATCATTAAAAAAGCCTCGGTCAGCAATTTGCATGAAATCAATGAGAAAGGTATATATTTTCATATTTTAAAAAATATCTAGAGATATCCCTTGCATCTTTAAATGTATTTTTGTTTCACTAGATTTACAGACTTAAACTGAATATTTATTTTGACTTAATTGTAGTAAGGCTGGGTAGAAGTGAATGGTTTGTTCCTTGAGCTAAAGAGGAGTAACTCTAAAAGAGGTAGTTATGCTGGCATTAAATAAATCAATTTTTATCTTTTCAATTAAAATTGTTGTGTCAGTCAATCTCATTATTTTAAAAATCTGGAAGTAGATCTTCTTGGACGTTTTCTCATTGATTTTTTTCTCTTATCCCCAAACTTCCCCCTGCTCCCCGGTAATCATTGAGCTCTCTGCAGCAGAGATCTACCGGCCCTTGTGGCCCTCCAGAGTTATTCTGACAGTGTTGTTTTTTTAAATATTCCTTGCCACTCTGTGCCCTTAGATTTCATGCTGCAGAGTTAACGCGAGCTGACACCAGGGATTAGAGGCAGACAGCTGGAATGCTGGGGCCCTTTGTTCCTCGTGGACCTCGGCCAAAAGCCTGAAGTGAGAGGCCAAGACAGACCTGGGAAAAAGAAACAGAAGACTGGTCAGGAGCACTGCGCCACCTGTGGGCAGGTGCGTCACAGATTCTGTAGTTAGACAGTGCCTATTCATGAAAAAGATGCCTCTCCCTTCTTTGTACTTTATTTGCACCTACGGCAAAGTTGTGGGGAACGGATTAGCAGTTGTGTCTTCTCTTTTATTTATATTTCAAAAATTTGAAATCGCCAATCATTTTACCTTTTTTTCAACCCAATTTGCAATCGTAAATCTTGCTATTGTAGCTGATCTGAATTGAAACCTGCAGATTCATATCGTAGAAAGGCTTTAATTAATAAATCCAACGAAAGAGAGAAAATTTAACAGAATCACTGTAATCAATTTGCAACCATTTAGAAGAGAGGTTAATGCTATGGTATATGGAGTTTTGGGGGATAAAACCGCACCACAAGGTGCTATCCATTGGTAAAAAAAATAAAAATACACGGTTACATGGGACAAGGGGTCACTGAATGGTTTAGTGAGTGTGAATATGATGTGAATCGTATGCTTTGGCTTCGCAGTCACCAGATCTCAACACATCTGAACACCTATTGGAGAGTTTGGACAGCACTCTCCACCTCCATCATGAAAACACCAAATTAGGCATGTTCCATCCCTCCAGTAGAGTTCCAGAGACTCATAGAATCATAGAAAGGCTCATTGAAGCTTGTGGTGGACCAATACCTTTCTGAGGCACTTAATTCAGTCTTTTCCTTGAATTTCTGTGGGTATATATATATATATATATATATATATATATATAGAGGAATATTCAGAGGCGGAAACTTTCTGTGAGAATTACCGGGAATATATGGGAATTAATGTAAATATATGCAAATTCATGATTTTTTAAACATTGGATATAATTACCATATCATATGGAGACAGAAACATTTTTATAAACATTTTACCATATTAACATATTTAATCCTTCCAACAGAAATAATTGAAAAAAAAAAAAAAATTTAGTTACTAGTTTAAATGAGTTGACTCTTCACATGGGATGATTTCACTGAACAACAAAAGAAAGGGAATATTGAATGATCCCCAATGATCTCCCAAAAAACGTTTTCAACATACATCTGTAAAATGATAGTCTAGAAACTAAAGCTTTGGTTATCTTCCTCTCAGGCTTCCATGTCTTCTCCCTGGAGCTCCTCAACATCCACCTCTCGAACATCAGACTCACTGTTACTTACCAACCTTGTTGAGGATGGCTCGTTGTCAGGCTCAAAAAGCCTCAAATTTACCCAGATGGCCAGCAATTTTTCAATCCTTGTATTGGTCAGCCTGTTTGCCGTGCTTTTGTGTGTGTGTTACCAAACAAGGACCAGTTGTGCTCTGAGGCGACTGATGTGGGTGGGATTTGGAGGATGATGGAGGCAAAGGGGGAAGAACTTCAGATCCACAAAGCCCCTTCCACCAGGTGGTTGATAAGATATGTTGGCACGACTGCCATATTGCATCTCCATCCCAAAGCCCTTGCTTGGAAGTGTACTTCGCCAGACTGCCAGGAACCTTGCCTTCATTCAGGCCAAGGTGGCGAGACACGGTAGTGATGACACCATAAGCCTTGTTGATCTCTGCACCAGACAGGATGCTCTTGATAGCATACTTGGGGTCCAATATTTTAGTTGTGGCGTGTATGGGCTTCAGGCAGAAGCCTTGACGCTTTCTGATGTATTTCAGAATTGCAGTTTCCTCTGCTTGGAGCAACATTGAAGTGGGCAAGGCAGTACGGATTTCTTCTCTTACATCAGCAAGCAGAGTCTGAACATCAGACAGGATGGCATTGTCTCCCTCAATCCGTGCAATGGCTATTGCTATAGGTTTCAGGAATTTCAGGCTGCTTACCACTCTCTCCCAAAATACATCATCCAGGAGGATCCTCTTAATGGGGCTGTCCAGGATCCTCTGTGATATGGCCATTTTTTGGAGAGACTCCTTCCCCTCCAGGAAACATGATCAAACATGATGACAACACCACCCTAACACCACCTTGAAAAATTACTATTATTCTCCTCACTTTGCTTGGTGAGGTAGGTTGCTGCTACAACTTGATGGCCCTTCACATACCTAACCATTTCCTTGGCTCTCTTGTAGAGGATATCCATTGTTTTCAGTGCCATGATGTCCTTGAGAAGACGATTTAATGCATGAGCAGCACAGCCAATACTGTAGGTGTGATTTGAGGGCAGGACTCCACTTTAGACCAAACAACTTTCATGTTCACAGCATTGTCTGTCACCAGTGCAAATACCTTCTGTGGTCCAGGGTCATTGATGACTGCCTTCAGGTCATCTGCAATGTAGAGACCGATGTGTCGGTTGTCTGTGCTCTTGTAGAATACTGGTTGAGGGGTGAATGATATAGTTAATTATTCCTTGCCCACTAACATTCGACCACCCATCAGAAATGACTGCAATACAGTCTGCTTTCTCTATGATTTGCTTGACCTTCACATGAACTCTGTTGAACTCTGCATCCAGCAAATGAGTAGATAAAACATTCAGAAATCTCTTCCAATACACATTGCCTGTAAGCATCAGAGGTGAACCAGTTGCATACACAGCTCGGAAGACATACATCAGCATTTCTCTGACTACGTTCCTCCATTGAGTCAAAAAAACTTCTGATTCCAGGAGGACCATGAGCTGGTGCTATCAATACGATTCATCATTTTCACGTCGAATAGAAGTAGAGGGACCTTGTCGGAGGTTGCGCTGAGGGAACTTTATGCTGTTGGCCAGATGATTCTGCATTTTTGTTGCATTCTTCACATGTATTTGGCACTATATTTTGCAAATGTACACAGCTTTTCCTTCTACATTAGCCTCAAATAAAAAAAAAACCTCAAATACAATTCCATGTACAGATAAATAATTAAGATACATTTTTTAAACAGCTGAATTAACACTACTCGGTTAGCAGGCTCAAGCAAGCTAAAACCCATGTGGTAGCAAAAACTAACTTGCAAAAATTGTTAACAAGTGAGAAATGATTTTAACACACTTTGCTGTTGGCTACTATTTACTAACTAACCAAAAATCATGTATGTCATATAAAATATATATATATATATTTTTTTACTCACCCCACCCAGTATTGTAATCAAAACTTACCAGAAAGCGTGTAGTTCTTGGCTCAGACAGTGTAGTAGTGTGGGCTCAATTGCATCTCATTAGTGTGCAAGATCTTGAGAATCAGCTGTACATGTGATGGAAGAATGCACTGTGCATGCTGAGGGTTGCAATTCCATTGAATTGGGGGTAGTTTAACCAAAATATGCCACAAGACCTAGAATTGCCTTATGTGTATCCCACAAAAAGTTTCACTCAAGATACATTTTTTGATGAATTTAGGAAAAATCCTGGAAATTTACTGGGAAGTTTCCGACTATTTGGAACCATATAACCCCTTATTAGAATTCTTGAAATAATTAATTTAATTTAGTCTCACATTATCTTCATAGAAATCTTAAGAAAATCGTTATACTGCTAAACCTTATTACGCTAAATGAATTTTCTAAATTAACTTTTCTTTTTAAACTTAAATAAAAAATATATAAATAAATTCTATATCTGTTAAACTCTCCAGTCACCTTGACAACAGAAAAAAACTCAAAACCAAGACAAAACATGAACCACAGAGAACTAAACAATTCATCCCCTTGGACAAAACATCCTTAAAAAAGCTTTGCATTTTCAGCATTATCAGTGATCCAGAAATCTGGAAAAAATATCTATCTCCAATCCAAAGGATAACTAAAGACCCCCGTCCTCCGACCCTATGACCCTGTGATTGTACCAAAAATCTGTTTATAAGAGCAATTTATCGAATCACTTGCATCTCACTGATTATTAACTCCTGGTCAGCTATTGTTATCAGGTGTGTGTAAACTGGTGAATATCCTCATTTAAAATCTGAAGTAGTAGCAACTTGTGGAGAAGGGAGTTTTGTATCCCACGCACTAGTTTTCATTGCAAGGATCCAGCCAGTCCTGAGGATCCATCTTGTTGCGTAAAGCGGCACACAGAGACACTGACGTGAGACATTTGTAGACATGCTATATAAACATTTAGTTATTTATACTATCTTTATTTATGCTATCACATGGGTACCTCAACCGACCAAAGGAAAGAAAACTCAAGCGTCATGGGGGTATTTCGAGATGCTGACACCTTGCTCTGGCCTTGATCTGTGTGTGACGTGATTCTCTAACCTTAGTTCAGTGCAGTTTGTTATGCTGAGGCGAATTACCCCACATTGCTGAGAACTCACCAGAATTGACACCTTGCTTGATTCAAGGCCCATCAGAGCTGAGTGGCTGTCTAAGCCCAGATCGCACGACGTGCATCGCTCAGTCAGTTAATGATGCTAATCCATGTGCAGGGCGATGAGATTGCAGGTGTGCATACATGTTTGCAGTAGACAGCTTGAAATGAGAGAAGGTCCAGATGGAGACAGATTCACAGACGGGCCCTGAACCTGTTGAACTCCATCAGTGGTTTGAAAGCTGAGGCTTAGCAGCTTGGAGGCAGGGTGTCTCAGAAAGAGACATCGGGTCCGTTGCACCACCTCAAACATGTGGCCTGTTGTTAGCAGTCAGAGTTGGCAGGGTAACTCATTTTTAAGGCTTCGTCTGCACAAATCCTTTAAACAATCATCAGCCCTATCCTATTTTTTTGAAAGTGGGGGTGTGTGGTGTGTGTGAGAGAACATAATTAGAACATATTCTCAACCTTATGAACACCGGAGTAATTTCAAAAGTGAATAAACGGCCTCTCTGGTTCATGATGTTATCATAATATTCCCTCGACAATTGGTTGACACCCCAGTAAAGACTGGTTGTTTCTATAAATCCTGGAGTCCCTGGTCTGCACGAAAAGCATGCCACGTCAGCTAGGTTGCATAACGAGAACACACCCAATATACGGTGCCTTTATCTTACTCCTCAAAAATCTGGGGAGAGCAGCTGATTCAAAGGGAACATGGCATTTAATTTGCATTATCATTAGTTCATACACACCACCCAAGGGGCTAAGAATAAAAAATAATGAGCAATGAAGGCACCGAGTGCAGTCCTTTTTCCAGACATGGGTGTTCCAGAGGACGATTCTGCATATCAGTAGTACTTTTTGTACCACCCAAGGACGGGACTTCGACTTTGTATATGGCTCCTCCCTACCCTCATTCCTGTTAGCATGCCACAAAATCAAGTATTATTTCAGGTATTTTTGGAGTCTACCTGAAAAAATCTGAATTGATAACATGATCATGGCACCTAACATAATCACCCCCAGCCTACCCACACACACACGTGCGCACACACATCCACCACCTCTCATTTCCCTCTGGTTCTGATCAGCTCCTCTTACTAACCTTATTCACTTTTCCCTGACGCATGTCATTGACTTTAATGGGTTTTGTGCTGAATGTATAATGTTGCTGGATGCCTTTTCACTCCTCATTTCCACTAATGTAGCATCAGGAATACTACTGCCAACAGCTCTGCAGAAGATGTCTGCCAAGAAAGCCAGTGAAGCCATCAGAGAATAACAATCAACTCAAAAATGCAGCAGGGTAATGCACTCCTGTCTCAGGGCACTGGTACCGGGGCCATTTTGTCGTGATTTCAAATTCCCTGGCAGGCAGGTTCTGTCTTGTCCCTTGCTGTGTAGAGTTGAATCTGAAGCATGTAAAGTAATTTCAGACACAAAAATATGAATATGCTTACAAGCAAAAAACAGCCCCTGAAACCTCCATCTACCATTGAAAGACAAAATAAAAAAAACAGGAGAGACGGTGGTATAACATTCACATTTCATCCGTTTACATCTTTTGGTCTTTTTCACCGTTAAACTTAAAAAAACATTGTTGCTGTGTATCCTTTCTGAAAGGAGAGGAGAGACAGGCAGAGTCTGGAGAGAAGGACAGGAAGGCTGGGCTGCCAATGAGGCACAGAAGGGTGGAGGATATAAGAGGAGAGGGACACGGAGTCAAACCGGGTGAAAGTGGGAGGGGAAGAGGGAACAGAAAGGAAGAAGGGCCTCAGAGCAAAGGGGCCAGAGACAGGAGAGAAGGAGGGTGGAAGTGTTGAGGAACGAGATGTTGAATAAAAGAGAAGAACAGAAATGTCAAAAGTGAGGGAAATATCTGGGAAGACAAAGGACAGGAGAAAGACTTCTCAGTACTACAATATAAACGTTAGACACAAAGACTTTCATGCAAGACTGCATGTGCAGAAATGACAGGATTGTACACAAAAATGAATCAGATGCTGATTAGCTTCTTCTTGAAAGTATAAAAATGAATCCATGGGGTGGAAGAGTAAGCAAAAAACATCCAGTGACAAAGCGATATCCAAAACGCATTATACAATAATAAAGCAACAGATGTTAATGTGTTTACATAAATAAATGTCAAATATACTGGACGTCAGATCTCACTTCTATAAATGCATTTCGTCATTGTATTATCTTTCATTGTGATAGAATGTGCATTCAGTATTTGGGCACCAGTTCCCTTATGAAACTAAACTTTAAAACTACAATGAGGCATTCTTTCAGAGTAGCACACAAAAGCCAGCATTTCAGGCACTGCCATTTATAGTCAAAAGAATAGCAAGCAGGTATTAATACGGTTGTGCTGGGGGCGGGAGATAAGTTGTACAGACATGGTGGGAGAACAGCTCACAGCAAAGGATCTTTATTCATATTAACATATTTTAATGCATATCGAGAGATTAAACCTTCTATCCAACTCTTGTAAAAAAATAAAAGAATAAAAAAATACAACATAGTTGATGCGTGTCTTGACTATGATAAGTAACCAATGTTAAATAACCTGAATTGGGTATCTGTGAGACATGAACCGTGTGTTGTAATAGAAAATGTGTTTAAGACACTGCACAGATCAGAGTGCCGCCTCTCTCCATCCAATATGATTTTGCCTGCAGCTTATCCACATCTTGCTATTGGTTTGCTCCTCTGTCAGTGCACCGGATTGGCAAGTTTGGTATTTGGAAGGGGTGTTCATGCACATATAAAATTTAGATTCTCATGAGACGCCAATGGTGTACTGAGACCAGCCTGGCAGGTGGGTCCAATTCCTAAAGAGTCAAATTTCCTGCACATCAGTGCGTGAGTTGTACCGTGTAATTTTTTATGTAAATTTTTGTGAGAGTACATGGAAGTTGTACAGCCCCAAAGCCATAAAACGCAAGATAAATTCCAACTCCAAGTCCTCCACCTTAACACAGATGATGCCCCCCGCAAGATTTTGAAAGATTGAGACATTGACATGAGTCATTACTTCGTAGAAAATCGGTTTTACAATGCCTACTATCATACACAGACATTGTTAGGATGACCGCTGACTGTTGCTATGCCCAGATTCTGCTTTTTATTCAATGCCCACAGTATTCCTGGTCGCTTCATCTAATCTAAGGTTAATATTATGAATAGCATGCCTTAAATAATACTCTGTTTTCCAATAATTGATGATTACAACAGTCAGAGTGTGTTAACAGCAATTACCTATCACAACAGATGAAGCAATGCACTGGCTGCTTATTAATTCAATCAATCAATCAATCAATCAATTTTATTTTTATACAGCGCTTTTCACATGTTGCCATGTCACAAAGACGC
>JAOYSI010007469.1:0-12122 GCA_025775065.1 Hiodon alosoides | reverse complement strand
ACTATATGATATTATAGTATAATTACATTTTAAAATAACCATGGTTGTAAACCTTATTCACTACATGCACGCACACAAATCTGATGTTAATTTATATTTAGATACTAAATAAATAATACAAATATCATGAAATTGTCACCTAGGCAACAGCAATTGAATGAAAAATGTGTGATTCTAAACCATATAGGGTACATTTAAGTTGTATTTTATAACCTGGAGCCATTCCTAGAATTAGCCACCTCTATAATCTTCTGTTCTGAAACCCCATGAGAATGTGACTTTCTGGGCCAAATATATTTCACTGTCCATCATCAAGGGTCAAAGGTCAAATGCAGTCAAAATGTACGTTTTTTAAATTGCCATAAATTAAAACCTCTCTTACTGAAAATAAATCTGGTTTATATTTATATCTAGGTACTCAAACATTAAAAAAAAATGTCACCCTTAGCAACAGCAATTGACTGAAAATGTGTGATTTTTAACCATTTCGAGTCACATTTTTCAGACACCCGAAATGGTTAAAAACCTAAGAGAGGGCTCTAAAGTGCAGGGAAAAGATACAGGACAGGGGCAGGTGACTGTGATGTCCGACCAGCCTCTGCTCCGGGCGACATTGGCTGTCTAGCTCTTTGGATGAAAAGAGAGGAATGATAATCAAATGGGAATCCCCTTATTCCCTTATTAGGAGCCACTGTTTGCAACCCTCCCTTTGCCAAAGCCTTTTCATCGCTGAGCCTACCAGGACGGGACAGCAGCTGTCCCTAAAGTAGCCATGTGTCTGGGGATACCGCTTTTTCAACATTCCGCCTAAGGGATTTTCACCAGGACCGGCACAGATAATTTTCTGCCTCTCATTTCAAGTTCAGATTGGCACTGTCGTCTCCAGCAAATTTTCAGCTATCAATTTAAGTTTTAACGGGTTGTTGGGACATTGTGCTTTCATGTTAACAGAGAAAAGCATGGACAGGGTGCCGCCGGGAAGAAGGCCTTCAAATTCCACATTCTGCGGAAATAGCAATTAGCCTGGAGGGGGTTTCGAGGCAGCATCTTTCTAAAACTGCCTCCGATGTGTTTTCCCAGAGAAAAAATGCTTGCGCATTTTCTATAATACTGTGAGGGGAGCTGGGAAAAAACCCCCCAAACCTGTCAGATGTATCTGCGTCTGCAGAGAGGAAGCAGCTAAGGCCCAGTTGGCTTTCTCCATCCTCCTCCTCGGCCACCTCCTCCACCCCCCACTGGTCCAAGGGTACCGAGTAACAGTGCCCAAGGTTTATTTGGGTTTAAACGCAGCAGTCTACAGGGCTTCACGTAAAGAATAAAGCTTACCTCCCTGGGCGAGAGAGAGAGAGAGAGAGAGAGAGAGAGAGAGAGAGAGAGAGAGAGAGAGAGAGAGAGAGAGAGAGAGAGAGAGAGAAATATATCAAAAAGTTGCCCCATTTTGGAAAGTCGGTTTTGAAGCGCTATCCCCCCCGTCCTCATTACCCTCTCATCTCACAACGCTGGAGAGCACACCTGTGGCCCGGTGAGCAGGCATCGCTCATTCACTTCATTGTGTTTTTCCTTCACTCCGCACCTGCTCGCGGAGCACCTCGTTTTGATCCTGACAGCCCCCTAAACAAATCAAACGCTGAATTATGGTAATTACAGGGGCTCGGTAACCTCCCCGTCAATCAGGACGGGGGTCTTTGCAGTCAGGTGCCGTCGCTGTTAGGGATTAGGGAAGGGTTTTAGCATCTTAAACATCAGTCAACCTCAATCCGAACTTGCTTTCATTCATTATGAGAAAATGGAATGATACATATTTATAAATATATTGTCTATTTTAATCAAAATTTTTCTATCAGTGACATGAAAATTATACACCACATATATTGAGCTGTGGAGGGCGTACTGGATATCTCAAGCAATGTTCCAAAAAGGAAAGATGGAGTGGCGTTCAAAAAGGTAACTAAAATTACAGGTTGAATAATTCTTTCTAAAATTATCCCGGTCTTTTATTTAACGGCGGTGAAGAATTCATGCTCATATTTTATTCCAACATTCCAGATAACAAATGTCTCCGCGCTGTACCTGAAGATTAATTGAGAATCACAAGGTGGTCAGCTGATTTCGGAGAGATCCATTTCATAAGGCGGCCCGGCTCTCCCCCGCGAGCGACCTTTGACCGCTTTTAATCCGCCCGCGGTCAGGAGCGGCAAGGCTTATTTCTCAGGACAGCGCCACGGCGTTGGGCCGCCAACCGCTCCCAGCATCAATAAATAAACAGTGGCGGTGCTGACAGGAGCAGGGGGCCTGGGAAGGAACGCGCCGCTCGGGACGCGTATTTCAGAATGCTGATGGGCCCGCACCGGCTCCCCTCGGGGGGACGTCTTCATGTGAACCAAATCAAGGAAAGCTGAATCAGAGCAGAATATACTCAGGTCAATCATTGCCCTCTACGATAATCTACCCCAACCGAAGTTTCCCGCAGATTGGGCTATTTCCTGGTACAGCAGAAATGACTGCGCTTAGTTCCGTTTTTGTGGGGGAACTCATAGGCCCATGGTTGCACACAGAGTGGGGAGAATGACGCGTGTGTCAGAACCTGATAGATGGCGTGATTGAGACTCTGCAGCACGCTGTGCGAGGAAAGGCGAGCGGGACCGGGAGAAACACCTTAGTGGCGGGAGAGGGTCAGCGCACATTGGCGTCTTCGGAGGCAGATGTGACGGACAGGCCTGGCGCTCTGGCGAAGCCCCACTGTAGACCGCTGCAGACCGCTGCAGACCGTGCCCGTCGCGCAACAGGGGCCCAGCGCCACCAGGGCAGACCGTGTCAAAGGAGACTCTGAACACATATTTCGCACTGTGACTTCCTATTTTTATTAATTTACTAAGCAGATGCTTTGATCAAAGTATATAAGTGACAAAGGTGAGGGCTTTATGTGGCTTTCACGTTTGCGATAACAGCCATGGACTTCCTTGCAATTGCTGGGATGGAAGATAAGTGCATGGCTGAGCAGGCCTGTGCCGGAGCAGGAGTTGGCACTGTCCAATCTCCCATAGCCAGCTCTGCAGGGAATCCCAGCGGAGACTGGGAGAACCGTGACCCATGCTGCCATTGGGCTGAAAGCTACAGAACAGTCAAAAACATGTGGGCCAATTAAGGTCATATGTGTGCAATGAGCAATGGAATGTTCTTCTTCAGTGTTAAATTCCTATTATAAACAAATGCCTGAGCATGGATGTAGTTATAAAGAGAGAAAAAAGGAAATTAAAGGGAATTGGGTGGGGCAGGAAGGGTGGGGCAGGACAGGTGGGGCAACAGACAACAGAATAACAGAACCGTTTCTATGGGAGCCCAGAAATACACATTTAACACAATAAAAGAAAAATCAAGTGAGAAAATAATTAACAGTTTAACAGGTTAATTTTTCAAACAATTATATCGGAACATCAGGAAAACAAAAGGCAGAACGCCGTCATTATGATTAGCAGAAGAAGAGCTCGATGCTCCAGTAGTAATGGATAATTGGCAGCTCGTTGCTTAGCATAATCGTACCACTGATGGCTTTTATTGGCGTATAGGGAATGGAGCGCTACTTGACGCCGCTCCTCCACCATATTACAGTATTTATCAATTTATGCATGGAAATGTCATAGTTCATTTGGTGGTAATCTACCGCCGTCCTTAATTAGAGTATAAAAGCAAGATCAACAGTGCATTCTGATTCAGTGAGGTGTGAAATAAGAAGCAATTGTCTTTGTCTATCAATGACTGGAGCGGACTCTGAAAACAATTCAGATTAATCGTTCATTATCTGCGTACTCCAGGTATCCCCTTATTTAAGGCAGAGTAATGTATCTTAGAGCCTCTGCTACACGCTACAAGCTTAAATATCACATTTCAGACGTTATTTGTTCAGCCGGTTGGCGGCAACCAGAGATCCTGTAATGGTCTGAGGATCGCGCTTCTCCCGCAGCATCTACCAGATGGCGCAG
This sequence comes from Hiodon alosoides, assembly GCA_025775065.1. NCBI lineage: Eukaryota > Metazoa > Chordata > Actinopteri > Hiodontiformes > Hiodontidae > Hiodon > Hiodon alosoides. The sequence continues at coordinate 8,142 of JAOYSI010007469.1, read as the reverse complement.
AATTGTAAAACATACAACAAACATGTTTCCACGTCCCGGCGCAGACTACTGTAGTCACCCAAACGTGCACACTGAACCACAGTAGAATGATTCATTAATAACTAAAACGACAATTTGTATTGCTCAACCAGAAACATTAAAAGATTATATATATAATATATTTTTTTAATCATATCAAAATCGTATTGTATTCATTTTTGTCAATGAAAAAACCACGATCGAAGGGAAAAAAGCGTTGCATAGTGGGAAAATACATAGTTTTTTTTATAAAGCCCCTATAACTGTTTGGATACTGTGGGCATCAGCACTGACTGCATAACTTCAAATTCAGAACAGCCAAATGTTCAGAAGTTGAAGGCACCCCAGCAAATGTAAATGCCAAAGTCATACGTTCATGTCTTTAGAATTTTGAAGAGCACCGCCCATTTCATCAGCATACATGCCTTTGCATATCATCGGCGCTCCAATTGCACAATTGTAATGCAATCAGCCAAGCACAGACCACACCAAAGGAGAGAATGCTAAACATGTCATCTCCAGCCTCGATTAAAGCATGTCAAAACCAAGCCATGGTCAACGAAAGTGAATCTGAAAGTGAAGCGTTTTAATTACGCCGTTCAAACGTTTTGATGAGATTGTGTTCATACCAAAACATTTTACAATTATTCATGCTTTTCCTCATGCATTTAAACATGATGTAGCAGACAGAGATTTTGTAAACATCTACAGTTTATACATTTACCATTATTTGTGCACCATTTAAACATACTTATGCTTGGCATCCTTCCGCTATTATGGATAATATCTAAGTACCTCATATTGAATAAATAGGTGTAATTCCATATTTCTTTGAACTGATCCCAAATGATAAATGAATGATTTTTTTTTCAATCACGTGATTATCATGTCCATGAAGAGCACGTGTCATGACTTTTCAATATTTTACCTTTTATCATATACTTTAATTAATATGCTAATTTAATTAAGGAACCATAGCACATTAATTCAATTCTGAATAATACTGAAAGGTAATGCATTACAACAGTAATATAAATTTATAACGACAAGGAAATCATACATAATAAATATTTACATTCTACCACTACAACCTCTCCCTCGCTGCCAATTCATCCATCTCTTCAGAGAGAGAAAAATCATTGGGGGGAAAAATAACACACACTTTATCAGTTATTTATTTATATTACACCGAAAGCATTGACCTGTCTTCTGACAACAGTTCATTGAGGATTTAATTCCTCAAGCATTGTTTTTTATTATTATTTTTGCTGGTGCTATGGTGTGGTACACTAATGAAAATCAATTGTAATTAGCTCTAAAACATTAGTGGAAGTTGTGTTTTTCCTTCTTCAACATGAATACCCATGTATCCCCTTATACCCATGTGCACTCCGAGAACCGCTGAGCTGAGATAGTGGGGAACACCGTAAGTATTCCGTGAGCACATATCATGTGGGGACATCCATGGGAGCCTCCAGTGTACTCAGAACAAGTGGGGACATCCATGGGAGCCTCCAGTGTACTCAGAACATGTGGGGGCACTCATGGGAGCCTCCAGTGTACTCAGAACATATGGGGGCACTCATGGGAGCCTCCAGTGTACTCAGAACAAGTGGGGACATCCATGGGAGCCTCCAGTGTACTCAGAACATGTGGGGGCACTCATGGGAGCCTCCAGTGTACACAGAACATGTGGGGACACCCATGGGAGCCTCCAGTGTACACAGAACATGTGGGGACATCCATGGGAGCCTCCAGTCTACACAGAACATGTGGGGACACCCATGGGAGGTAAAATAAAGGCTTCATATTCTAGATACCTGTTGAACACTATGCACATTTTTTGGCTTGTTCTCTATAGCTGTGTACTAAGCAGAATGTATGCAACTGTTCATGCAGGTGGTTGTGGCTGAGTATGTAAACAAATGGGATGTTTCTCAGGGCTGTGTAACAAATCCTAGTCTCATTACCAGAAGTTAGTCACCAGGGTGGCGGCGAGTTTGATAGAAAGAGTACAATCGGTACTAAATAGCTGAGGGCCATTAGTGGACATTGTACTTCATAAAGTATTTACAATGCCGGCAGTGTTTGTTTTCTATTTCATTTTAATAATTAACCTATTTGTCACTGTACATTATTGATTGCTATAATAAAATGGGTAATGCTAAAAACAACATAGAAAAGGTAAATAGATTTTAAATACACTCAAAAAGTGAGCGCTGTTGCTGATTAATGTGGTGGAGCTTTTTGCAAAGTAATCGATCGGGCTGATGTGCAGAAATTGTTGGCGTCACCATTTCTGCAGATCAACATTCACAACACAAAGGTGGTATCAGCCATGAAATTATTGAGTTGATGAACTGGATAAATACAGCATTTAGCAGCAAAGTAGAAAGAGCTATGCACATCTAGATTTGCATGATGATTGACCGACAATTAAATAGATGTCAATCAGATCGGGCTTTAAAGACCCGTAAAGTTGATGTCCAAATATCTGCTCATGGATGACGCAGATATTTGATATGATGACAGCTGTTCACTGCTGGCCGCATAATTTTTGTTTGGATTCTGCTTTCATTGACACCGCATCAACAAGGTCTCTTTCTGCGTCACTCTCCAATTAAATCTAGTGCGTGGACAATGAACTTCAGTGCAAGATCCGGGTAAGGAAAGGGCTAGAGACACGTGCTTACTGAGCTTATCAATCGCGAGAGAGCTACTCCAGATCTACTCCAGATCCCAGGGAATTCCTCCCCGGCGCGGGGAGCTTCTGGTGAGCCCCCATTCCAGTGCTCTTCCCTCGCTTCATTTGGACCGCCTTCCATCTCTGTCCATTCGCCTCTTTAAAAACTCTACATCCACCCATCCACCTTCCTCTCCCTGCTTCTCTGTCTCCGGGCAGAAAAGGCCGCTTCATTCTAGCCTCTGTGCCCTTTGCAGCAGATCGAGCCACAGGGCAATTCAGGAGACGTTGCTGTGAAAAACGTCGCAAATGTTTTGCGCTAAAATTATGGCCCGTTTTCCAGTAACTGAAACCACGTGTTATTTCACACATTGTATACCGTATTACCGTTTATTCCAGGTTCCCTACTGAAAATGCTAACTGTTCAGCACATGAGACTATTTGTAAACACTTTTATGTTTTGATGGATACTATCGGATTGAAGAAGAACAGTCATGTTGGAGGATAGTTGAGAAGACAGCTGAGTGTAGACACAAAAATGAAACAGACTCCTTTGTTACATTTACAGCATTGTCTTACCCCTTAATGACCCCGGCCAGGCATGTGTGACACTCTAAAGTGGAAATCTAGGTAAGAGGAGTGCAGATCATTAGCACAGAGGTTCTACTCAGCCAACACAATAGCACTGCGCCCTTCCTTCAAAGTAATTCCACCAGACCCATCAGCATAAAGATTGAACCCTGCATGAAAAATGTTGCTTTAACCCGAAAGTTATTTTAGCGCAAAAAATGACGGGTAATTTGCCTGTCAGAAAAAGGAGAAAAAAAAGATTTAACCAGAGATTTTCTATAATGTCTGTAATGCCTCATTTAAATCTGCCATCATATTAAATCGATATCGGATTTAAAATGGCTGACACTTCGCCTCTGAATTTTTTGATAGGGAAAAGAGAGGTGAGGTGAGGAGAGATCAGGTGAGACATTAACGGAGGAGTAAGAAGGAAATAAATTGAGGACTTGCCGAATCATCCGAAGATGAAAAAAAAAACTGACTGGCACCAGAATCTTTGTTTATTAACTATTTAAGTTTAAAAAAAAACAAAAAACAAACAACAGCCAACAATCTGGAACAGACACTGGCAACACAAAGCCAGGAACCATGGATAAGGAGACAGTACAGAGCAGGGCTCCGCCAGTCTACTAGCCATCAATCTGACTCCACTTTGCCTTATGACATTTTGTCTCTACAAAAAGTTATTATGTATAGGTCAGTTTTCACAATAAGTTGTTTTGAAAATCCCCCGTTCATCCTAGATATAAAAAAGACCATTTACCGTGTATTAAAATCAAAACAAGTACGTTTTTTTTTCGTGGGGCAGGAACTGAGTTATTAGACAAATTGTTCTCAATAAAAGAATATTTTTAATGTTTCATGTCATGGCCGATTTACTCATTCCAATTTTTCTCGTACTGTAAGATAGATTCATTTTGAATTTCAAAGATAAGTAACACGGTCTAAATCTTTCTTTAAAAACGTACTTGAATCTTCCATGTAGGGCTCTATAATTCTAACAAACTGGTTTGTGACTTTGATCCATTTTCCCAGCTAATGAATGGCCACTTCAGGCCATACTTGTGCTGAGATCTGTCCTATGTTTTATATTAGGGACTAAATTAGAACTTTCCTGTGGTGATCCTACCATTTCCATAGGCTTGGATCGCATAAACCTACAGTGAAGATTCAAGTGATTTAACTTGCATTAGTTAATAATTTTCCAAATACTAATATTCCAGAATACTAATAATTGTTCTTTCACTCCAAAACTAATAACATCTCCCTGGTGGAAAAAATAAAAATAATAACAATAATAATACTAATATTAATATTAATAATAATATTAATAATAATAATAATAATAATAATAATAATAATAATAATAATAATAAATATTATTATTATAATATTAGAATAAAATAATATTATAAAAAAATAATGTTTTAATATTTTTAATATATATAATTTAAATAAAGAATAAAACTGGCCATGACACTGCAGAAATAACCAAAAGGCACACGTTTATGTATAACGATTTATTTGTTAAAAGAGCTAAACTGCCAAACATTGACTGTGCCTATTAAAAAAACAGAGCAAATCCTGACTCAGTAACCGACCACTTTGCACAAAACAGACCACACTATTTTTGTTTAGTTTTTTGTTATACGTTTTCGAGACGGTGCAGCTCAGACAGAAACAGGTATACCGCTGAATGTTCCCGACCGCACCTCCGCCCCAGTGTTAAAGCCAGACTTTAAACTTCCTTTCCTTTATCATCGAGAGATAATTCTAATTCACAGCTTAGCCTTACCCCTTAATAACTCCGGCCATACAAGTGTGACACGCCAGCTGAAATGTAGGCAAGAGGCGTGCTAGCTATTAGCACCTAGCCATCACAATAGCACTGTTCCCCTGCTTCACAATAATCCTGTCAGACCTGTCAAAGTACAGAAATCGTCTTTCACCGGCTGCTGAGTTTGTCCCCGAAGGAAATGGCAGATGCCCACACACCAAAGGGACACCGCAGGCCCACCTGCTGCTAAACGCCAGTGTTACGGAGAGCGGGCCCAAAGTGGCCGGTGGGTGGCAGTGAGGTTAACAACTCTGCGTGGGATTGCAGTTCCGAGTAGTTGGCCCTAAGATCGATTTTCTCCAGCAGGCGCTGTCTGTCACTCTCTTTATGTCTTCAAAAATCACGAGGTGCTACCGAAGTGAATGCTGCAACGGGCAATTCTGGTGCGATTCTGGTGCGAGCACGTGACTGAAACCGCGCGCTAGCTTCTTCTCGACGTGCGAGATCCCTGTGTGCCCCAGTCAGGAAGTGGGAAGCAGCCACGTGTCTTTAAATGTCAAAAATACCTGTGAAATAAAAAGCACTAGACAGTCACTTTGCCCACTACGATCCCCACTGATTAGCAAAAATTAAATTAGCAAAATGAGACCTGAATGTGAAAATGCTGCCAACATGGCAGGCTTGTCCTGTTTGAATGGGCTTTCTAATCAGGAATTAATCTCCAACCTCAATCATTTATTGCCCCATCAGAACATTACTGAAATGGAAAAGATCTTTTGGCAAGCACCTGATTACAGGGCAAGGCATTTCCAGTCAGATATTCCCCATGTTAACAACGGAGCTTGTTTCAATGGGCATTCGATATTGTGAGGTAGTTTCAGTCATTAACGGCCATTAAAGATCCATTGGACGAGGTGAGTCTTGAGCAGGACAATTATGGGATCTTTGAGAAAAGCAATAACTTAATGATTCTTAGATTTTTGTCTGCTTGAGAAATAACTAAATCTTCACAGCCAGTAGACAATACAAATAGTAGTAAACAAGATCAAAAAGTGTGCCTACTAACTAGTAGTGAATTGTAAAACATTCCTGTGTAGCAATCAATGAAAACCAATGGGAAATCAGTGGAGGCATTCAGGAATACAAAAGTGCTATTCTGTTTTAATGTTCTACACAGACTCTGACATGGAGAAAGCGGTCTAGATCCTCTTGGTACTTATTTTACTTATTAACACATTAAGGGTTACCAAGACAAAAGCCAAGGTAGGGAGATTCAGAAACACAGAACATCGTACCATTTGCGGCATTTCTCCTCATAAATATATACAGCGCTGTAGGAACTGCGTTATCACACAAAGTGCCACAATGTCATTTTTGTTACACGGTGTACTGTTTAGTCTGTTGATCAGAAGTGTATTTATTTAAACATGACTATGGTTGCAGGAAACAGTACATTTAAGCAGGATAAAAATACAATATGGCAATAAAATTAAAATTTCCTAAATGAATATTATTTGAAAAATATCTATAAATATATATATATATATATATATATATATACACATATATTTTTTAAATACTCAACTTTTAACATTACATATGGCACCATTAAAAGCACTCGTCTGAAAGAACCTATATCCACACATAAGGCAAGTAGATATTGAATGAATTTCCATGGAGGAACTGCGACACTCCAAAAATGTCTCTGTTTAACTTGTGTTTTGATTAGTGTCATGCATATAATATAGTCTCTAACAGACTAATGCAATTTTAAAATCTTAAATGCATAAATTCCCTAAATATCATAGATGCAAATGTTATAAACAACACCTTCTTCTCTAAGCCTCTAAGGACGCTCGATGAATAATTGCAGGTTCGGCCCCCATAACATATGCACATTCTCATGACTTTATGGCACCCTTTTAGCTTCCAATTTAGTAACAATCCAACTCAGAACTAACAGTCTAAGCGTTCCTTCTGCTGTAGGCACACGCTCGTAGGATTGCTGTGGCACCTGCCACAGATTAATAGCCTCTGCAGTTGTGCAATCGGGTACTGTGAGCCTGGTGAAGAAACTCCGCACAACGGAATACGTGGAAACTCGGGCGGATCCGAGGTCCAGGGGGGACGGTGCAGTCACGCTCGGTGTCGTCACTCTGACACCTGTGTGAGATACTGCGGCTAAAGCCCAGCCAGTCAAGAAATAAACTCTGTGTTGCCATGCTTTACTCCTAAAGAATGTGTTTTCACCACAAGACATGCTCTGGATACGCATTCATGCTAATGACAACCTTTTTCAGGGTGCAAATCTGGCATTAGCTCCCATTGCGTGTGAGATATTCCCCGATCGCAGACGTTCTGCATTAATAGCTGTCCTTTTATTTAAAAAAAACAAAAACAAATAAATAAACATGCAATGTTTCTGAATACATAAATGCACAAGCACATTCATTGTTCAGTCAGTTGACTCCGGTAGGCAAGTAAGTAAAGGGCACACTGTTTGAAGTGTTTATCTGGCTCAGGCAGATATGAGGAGCTGACAGGGCCGTCCCTCCCTGTGACAGATGCAAGTCAGCGGAGAGGCCAATATGAGACACTCCGCATGGCTGACTGCACATTAGACCTGTCGCCTCAAACCGCCTCACTGACAGGCAGGTGACATAGCAATATTGGGCCCAAATCACTTATCTGAATACATTGCCTCACAGCCAGATAACCACAGCTAACAGCCCGGTCATCAGACACTGCTCCTGCTCTACGATTCGGGTTTGGGGCGCCACTCCACTCGGCACAAAGCGGGCCCTGATTTCATGCATCTTCTCACCTCCACACCTCCGCTCGCTCGGATTACATCTTGACTACCTCGGTGGGAGGGGAATCAAAAAAGGAATTGCTGGAAACTTCCGGAATAATTATCCCAGAGGAAGACGTTTATTTGGGAATATGTATCCTGAAGTCTAAATCGTTGTTTCTCTTTAAGAGATTAAGACTGTTTTTCAGGGGCTCAGCTGCCAGAGAGCTGGGATGGGAAGGTGACCTGCTAAAAAAGTCACAATGTGTGGGTTTACTGAGGTGCAGGGTTGGGGACACGGCG